>LPNX010172705.1:145159-167195 GCA_001517045.1 Pseudotsuga menziesii
AATTCGCCGCTTAGTAACGAGCCGTCGCTTAAGCGACGGTTATGAGAATAGCCGTCGCTTAAGCGACGGTTGTGGCCACATTTACAAAAAAAAAATTATCTTTGTGATTTTTGGTACAGTTAAAAAAAAAATCCACGCGCCATCGGAAGTAACCGTCGGATTTTGGATCGAAATGTAGTAGTGGCAATAGTCTCTGACAGAGATGTCAAGTTCACTTCCAATTTTTGGAAGGGATTGTTTGCATATTTGGGGACAAAGTTGAATTTCATCACTTCCTACCATCCTCAAACTAATGGGAAGACAGGGAGAGTTAACCAGGTGCTTGAATATATGCTTTGCATGTATGTGATGGAAAACCAACCAAGTGGGAAGATTATTTACACTTGGTAGAGTTTGCTCATAAAAATGGATAGCAAGCATCCTTGGGGATGAGTCCATATGAATATTTGTAAGGCAGGAGGTGTAGGACACCAAAGACTTGGGATAATACAGTGAAAAGGGTTGTGCTTGGTCCAGAATTGATCAAGGAGATGGAGTAGGAGGTTGTAAATATCAGGCAGAATCTGAAAGCAACCTAGGATAGACATAAAAGCTATGTAGATAGGCATAGGGTGAACAGAGAGATCAGTGTTGGGGATCATGTTTACCTTAGAGTGAGGGAAAAGAAGTGTTCCTTGACTCTTGGAAGTTGTGTCAAGCTGTCACCTAGATACTGTGGGTCGTTTGAAGTGCTTGAAAGAATAGGGCTAGTTGCATATAGACTTTCATTTCCTGCTAGAACTAGGGCTCATAATTTTTTTTCATGTTTCTTTGCTTAAGAGATGTGTACATGATCCTAACCATGTCATAAATTGGGATGTGATTCAAGTGGAACCCAAGGGATAATTCCAAATATATCCAATGTGCATCCTCACCAGGAAGGTCACAATGCTTCGAAGCCGAGACATAGGGCAGGTAAAGGTGCAATGGGAGCACTACGGTCCTAAAGAGGCTACATGGGAGCTGGAGGATGCCATGCGATTGGCACATCCATTTTTGTTCAATTCTGTAGAGAACTAAGTGTGGTACCAACATAGCATTTTTGTCCAATTTTTTAAAGAACTGAGGACAGTGTTGTTGAAGGGGGAGGGAAATGTAACACCCCATTTTTGACCCCATTTGCATTAAATATATATGATGTAGATATTGTATGGAATCATGGAAAGGATCTCAAGGACAAGTCCCTGAAATTGATTGATGTTTTGTGTATAGGTGATCAAGTTTGATGCCTACGGTTTATGGTGCTAATTCAAGCACAATATATAATTTTGGACATCATATAAATATGCAATTTAATTAAAAACCCACAACCAGCTATGTCAATGCAACAAATAATGATATGGGGCCATGATTTCTTAAGGATAAGGTGCGGGGGGGGGGGGATTTTTAACCTTGATCCATTTTGTGGAAAAGCCATGTGTCAAAATAAAGCACCCAAAAACATATGCACATTCCCCTCATGCACTCACGTTTTCATCTTCCCTCATGTTTTGGGGAGCGGTGGGACGTTTTGATCATCCATCCTTCATGTTTTTAGTTTTTTTTCCCTTATTGTGCATGCCCAGTACATCATTTGACTCTCACCGAAACGTTGTAGTCCATTCTAAGCATTCTCTATTCCATTTTGTGCATGCTTGTTGTGCGTTCGTCCCGCTTACAAAACCGTGTTTTGTTCTGGGTTGTTCTCATGTTGTTACCATCCATAGTGTTGTTGTGCAATGGTCTCCTCTGTCACAGAGTGAGTGGAAGCCTATTTTGTTGTGTTGACATTGTGGTCTGCTGTGTATGCATATTTTTTCCTTGGTCTGAACTGGTTTGGAGTGGAATTGGATCTGAACTAGCTTGATAAACCTAGTGTAGGAAGGAACCTCACAAATAGATCTAGAGGGGTTGGTTTTCTTCTTTGCACACCCTGAATAACACTCAAATGGAAGGCATATCCTAAGGGACTATGTAGCAAAGAATGGGATGCTTCCTTGTGTTGGGTGTGTAGATGTTTTAGGATCCAAGCCCGATCTAGTGCAGGTGTCCATAGCTCGGTGGTTGAACTCACTAGCTTAGCAGTTCAAGTTTTCCAGCTCCTTTGCAGCCTAATAAACCATCTGTTAGTTGGCTTGGCTGGTCCTTAATGTGAATGTTGACTTGGTTTATTATCTTGATAAACCCAACAGTATATTGGTTTTTTTTTTGCAGCCTGATAAACCCAACTGTGTTGGCTTGGCTCAGTTTGGTTGTATTCTTGGCTATGTGTGAGCCTGCTAGTGTTCCTTATTCCTTATGGGAATCATGCCCAGCTTGGGGGTGGCAGTGATACTGAGAGATTGATAAGCGCACTGGCCTATGGTTGGGTGAAATGTTGCAACGACGTAGCTGGTTGCAAACAAAATTCTTTCAAATATAAGTATCTATGTGTTATCTCTCCATTTTTGCTTAATGAAATATGATGAACATGCTTAATGTGTTGAATTGATGAATTGCTTCCATTGTATAATTGCAATTGTATGCATCTGTGTATGTTTCTTTCAATGCATTTCCAAAATATGTTATGGGACTTAGATGGTTGGATTGTTGATGTCCTAAATGATCAAATATTTCCAAGACTGATGTTAACAGGATGAATTTCCTTCCACAACTCCTCTTTTCGAAACTTGCGGGATGCGGGATGTGGGATGCGGAAACGTCCTTCTGTAAATTTTGTTCCCCATATATTTTCCTTCCACAACTCTCATTTCTGCATGTGGGATGCGAGATGCAGCTCCATAATCTCTATTTCTGCAACAGTCTATTATGCATGCAAGATGCGAGATGCGGGACCACAAATTCCATATTTCCCTGATTCCACAAACTCAAGCTTTCTGCACTATTGATTCTTGCGGGTTGATTCTTAGTCGTTTCTCTGTTCCCAGATGCGGAACAAATTGTGACCATCGATTTTCATCGCGATATTTCCCCGCCATTCGATCTCCTTTGAGATTTTTTCTTTGTAGATCATCGAATGGATCACTAACAGGATCGATTTATCTGTTACTGGAAAGTGAAATAATTTACACCATGGTGAATAGATTGAACTTCAAGTTGGGTGCTCCTGCATTGTTTAGATAGTGGTAATAATCGTGTTCCCTCTCTGATGGACGAGAGGGGACGTGACACTATGAAGCCTTTGAAGAAAATATTTTCTATTGCTTCAAATACCATATATACTTTGGTAACATTAAAGTGGAGAGACAAACGAACTCCCTCAGCTTCATAGGTTCCTCCAATGCACTCTTAAATATTTAATATGTCTATTTGAAAACCCATATAGCAAGGTCAAAAAATAAGCACATGCTTTCTTCAAAAATAGAAAATGGTACTTCACTTTCTCTCTCCCACAATGTTTCCTATCAGCTCCTCTAGCCTACTGTTATAGCCCAAAATGACACATCTCTACCAGTGACCATTTTCCCATGATTTCATTTCATGTCGACACTTCCATGACAACACTTCATGAAAGTCACTGAAAAAATACCTATATTGGAGGACCCTCTCTAAAATTCTATAAGCTCGTTTTACCTCTTCTCTACACCCTTGGAAAGGTATCTAAGTCAGCTAAAACTTTTTAGAAGACACCAAAGTCTAAAAATTCCCAAACGTACCCTTAAAATGAGCATCTTTGACCTATACGTGACTTGTCATACATGGTACCCGAGTATTCCACTTTGTACATGCAACTTGTCATGCATTGTACTCGTGTATACCTTTCTATACGAGAATATTGTCATTGAAATTCATGTATCCCTTTGCATACGTGACGGTTGTCAATGAAACCCACGTATATACGCTATTGTTGTCACTGTAGCCCGTGGATGTTTCCTATACACGTCAAAAATGGATGTTTCTCGAAGTTTGGGTAGTTTGAGTGGTTATGCAACCAAATCCTTCGGTTGTAACTACTTTGTATTTCACCCTATCTCTTCATAAAGGTATAAATAGAGGTAGGTAGGTCCATGAGAGGAGACTTGAATCATTTCATTGGAGGAATTGGGACTCTCTTTCCCTCCACCTTTTCCCTAGAAGCTATCTCCTGGCGTTGCAAAGCTTGGAGTCTAAGTTCCTTGGAGAAGAGAAGCAGCAGAACTAGATCAAGGTTTTGTGAGTTTCCCAACTTGAAGAGAAGGTATATTTGTACTTCTTTTCATGATTAATAAATATGTGATGTCCTTCTTCTTCCCAAATTATTGTTCAATGTGTGATTGGATCTTTATTTATGATCAAATGTTTATGTTAATTAGATTAGGATTTCATATTACTTTGATTATCATTGTTTCACATGTGGTCATATTAGTTTGAGGAAGGTATAATTCATTTTACAGGTCTCTTGGAACAATAGGAGCAAGAAGAGGATTGAAGGTCTGTTTGTATCAACCTTCATTTGGCTAAGGTATGAACCACTCCAATCTCTAAACTTGTTTATATATACTTTCAGAACCATTTGCATCTCTCTTTCAACCCCAGTACGTTGATGGCCTCTTAAACCCTAGCCATTGGAAACTTTCCTCTACAAAAAAAATTTCTACAACACCTACTACTTCTAAAACTCTTAAATTATTTATTTCAATCCAAGAAGGAAAGGAGGAGTATCAAAAAATATCCAAGTAGATCCAATGAATCCCAACCATGTCATTATGCTAGATATGATTCTCAAACAATCATGTTCAAACCTCAGCAACTTGAAACCACTAATATCATTGGAACATTTTTTAAAATCCTTAGGTTTTCAATAAGGTAGCACACAATATGTCAATACTATGTCTCCTCCAATACTCTACGCAATTAATGGAGGTGATCATGCATACTTATATAGTGTCTACTATTGACCTCAACAAGCCACTTTTTTTCCAAATTATGGAGACTCAACAATACTTCCGAACTAGATCTATCCTTATACTTATGGCATTATCCTCTTATCCTACAAAGAAATATAGAATTTGTAAGAATATATATATATTTCCCTTTCATTTTGTAATCCTCTTTTTTTTAATAAAAGTCCAATTTAGAAATATTATATGTACTAATAAAAAATACTATATCTAAGATACAAGTTCCAAATTTCTATAGTGGACGAGGATCCCAAATCACCATTAAGTGACTCCTATCTATCAAATTCATCCTTATTGTGTGGAAATTGAACCCAAGAGATAGAACAATTACACTCACAAAATTGCTAATCAAACATGCAAAATTAACACCAAAAGAGACTGAAATTGGAGCATAACACTAATCTATATTGAATAAGTGTACAATATCCAACCTTGTGAAGCAATAGGCTGCTGAAATATATAATTACATGAGATATTTGAATGCATAAGGATGCCATTCGAAAAGGTCAAAAAGTAGGCTTACTAAATATAGTCAAATCCCCATAGGTGCATAAAGCAATTTCCAAATCCACCAAGATGCTCATGAATTGGATAATTCAAGTAGGCAAGCTAATGAGGGATGGAAAGAAAACTCATACATTACTTTATTAGGAGAAAATTATGGAGGATTGTGTGGGAAAAAAACAAGTCAACTACACCTAGTCTAGCTTTTCCTTTTGCCTTAATTCTCAATAAAACAGGCATCTTTTCAGAAAAAGAAGATATGCACTTTGGAGGATCTGGAATAAAGCAGACATGCTAAATATGGTTTCCAAGTGGTTTCCCAAGCACTCCATGACTCATTTTTAGCAAGTGTTGACTTCTAGGACATGTAGAAGGCAACTAGAATAGAGTGGAATCTAGGAGACTAGGTAATAAGACAAAAATGATTTAATTAATGTCTAAGGTAGGTAACTATGGGTTGATTATTCTAAGATATTGTGGGAAGTTTTTTCCTAAAATATAGGATTGACTATTAACATAGAAATGGATATACCACTACTACTATTTCCCTAGGGTATTGGTCTATACTCAAGAGATTGAACAAATATCTAAGAAGACAAAGAAAATGAACCAACAAAAGGAGATGAATAGAACGTATATTTCATTGGTTGACCTGAATCCTTCTCCACCTCTAAAGCTTCAATGTATTTTGTCTTAAAAATCACACACAAGGAGACAATACATATTTCTCAAATACCTTTTGGCACCATAGATTTATAAAATAATCTTAAATAATAAACGTAAGTAAATTACCCTAGTTAATGTATCAATGGGTTTAATCTATTTACACCAAAAGGAATAAAACATAATTAAAATCGATATGGAGAGGGGGGGAAGATATCATATCTCAATTAAAATGATGAAATACAAAATGTATAACTGTACCTAATCATGTTGTAGGAACTCTTGAAACCAATTAATTATAAGTTTCTCAGCAACTTGATCCACTCATGCTCCTTACTCCTAATCCTTCAATATCCTCTTTCATATAATAAATAAGTCATAGGATAACTTCTATAAACAACTGGGAAAATGTCTCAATGATAGATAACTCTAGCAGGGAATCAAGCATAAAAACTTAGGGTCTAGGAAGGTTCTTTCATTGTGACTATAGTATGGGTTTTCTTTATCCTCCTCCTCTCTCCCATGAATTCCTTTTTAATGAGTGTTTGGAATCGTTGATATGATTAGGAGGTAGTTTTGAGTGGTTACCACCTTGTAAATAGTATTGCAACTATTTGATTTCATTAATTTTTATATTTTATGTGCATTTCCAACAACCACATGCCCTGCAAGAAGGAAAGGTGCATGGCCATGTACATTTCTTAAGGGAGAAGTGTGTGGGGCTGAAAACTCTACCATTCTAGAAAGAATGGAGATGGGAAAAACTAAATTTATTTCTTGGGTTGGTCACCATTGTTTGGGATGGCCCTTATGTAGAATTAATGGTCATCAACAGCTATTAGGGGCTCTTACAATGATAATAGGGGCATTTAGATACAAATTAGTGAGAGTTGGATGAACCGTTTGGGAGGATCTAATGCCATTAGGGTCAACTTGGTACTGTTAGGGTCATTAGGGATCCATTAGGGTCATTGGGGTTCCAATTAGTTATATAATAGATGCCCCCTAATGTGTGAGGTAAAAATGGAATTTGATGGCAAAAATACCTTATAATACTTGGAAAAACAATCCAAGTGGTCTCAAGTGAAGTTTCTAATGCATTATCCCTTAAAAGCACCTACAAAACATATCAATGTTTCAAATAATGTTTCTTCCCTAAAGCGGGCATACCCATGCTCAGGTGTAAGTAAGAATTCCCATCAAATTAAGTATATTGTGGATCCATGAAGTATATAAGATTCTTAATCATGGACATGATAAATATATGTAGTGATCCATGTCAAAATAGATAATATCCATGAGCAAATACAAAGTGGTTCTATCTCTCAGTATATATCAGGAGAACAACTAGAAATGAAGTGAGAACAAATTGGTTCGCCATATGCTTCCAATGTTATAGAATGTATGGTACAGTTTTGTGCAACTCGGGATATAGAAAATTAGAAAATGACGTAGTGCTACTATACCCCAAGGTATTCCATCCAAACCATCTATATCTGTGTGTCCTTACCATGTGAATAAATGATATGATTTCAAACATGGGGGACACCATTTTATTACTGTTAATTGATGTATACCATTAACAAAGACAAGAAAACCCACATATGATTATAGTGGGAGTCAAGGTACTCAGTACATTCTAGGATCTACCAAGTGTGAATAAAGGTATTAGAGTCAAACACTTGTATAATATTTCAAGCAGGAGACATTGATGTATTCCCACTTTCAATAGCAATTGAACTTGCCACGAATGATTGCAAGCCACAAGGTACTAAAAAAATTCTAAATCTAATTCCCAGAGAAAAATTAGTTGAACTTGATGGGAATATATTCATTGGAAGGTAAGTATTACTATTTCCCCCATCAACCAACATGAGAAAGTATCAAGAAATTAATTGTTTTAGGAAGGTATTGGAAAAAGCTATGCATAGTCATACCATTGAGTGTATCCCTTAGATGAATCAATTGTAAATAGTTTGTGTAAGAGATCCCCTGAGAAACAACCGATAATGAAATTCATGGACAAATGTGAGGACTTCCACTAATGATAAAAATGGAATCCAAGGTATAGGATGAATCCCAAAATGTGAATAAATTTCTTGCCATTGAACATATGGGAAACCACAAATCCAGAGACCAATGATGAGATGTTATCTATTGAAAGCAATTTAACCTACCAATGATGAAAGTAGGACTAGAGTGTTAATGAATCCAGATCGAATTCTCGTAGAAATGTGTCGTTATCAATGAGAAATGACCCAACAGTGAAAAGCTAATAGGAACAAGCTTCCTCGCTAGAATGAGTACTCACACTTGTCATGATTATACAAACTAAAAGTAACTTGACAATAGGGATGGTTAACTTGTATGTTCAAGGAAACTGAGGAATGGTTGACACAGACTAAGACTAAGATCAACCCTTGAATATTAGCATGACATAATATTGACTTGGGAAGCATTTGACACAGAGGAAACAATAATATACATTTGTAATGCAAGTGGAATTACAAGATCTTCCATAGTGATTAGAAGAGTAACCAATTGAAGGAGTATAAAATTAGAGACAAGGTTCGACTCCTAGGGCGATACTAAGATCCAAGTTGTTGATTAGACTCAAGTAATGTGCTTTATTCAAGGATGACATGACTAAATTTATACCACCAATCATAATAGAGATATAACATCTTACCCCTTCTCTTTTTTATAAATATTTAATTATTTTTGTGACTTTTTCATATTATGAAGCCTGAAAAACAAATAAAAGGATTATATGTTACATTATAGGAGACAAATTTCACATGGCGTGCAAATAAAATCCAAGTTCATGGAACATACCTATGCAAAAAACACAAAAAAGGTATGCTTCATATATGGACACTCATTTGGTATGTCTCCTCCAATAAAGGTTTTGAGATGTGACTACAATAAATGAAAAGGTTGGCTGCTAGGAAGAATGCATAAGAGATAAGAAACAAAAGGTGGATTACAATGGGAATTAAACTCAAAAGTGCAAGCAATGGTATATGATGAAGAAACACAACTAGAAAAAAATTGGGATCCCTCTATAGGGAATGGATTAGAAGAAAATGAAAATCAAAGAGTTTGGCATGTTATATGATGAAGAAACACAACTAGAAAAAAAATTGACAAACTAAACTATGAAAATGAAAGAGTTTGGCATGGAGCCAATTCTTCAAGCAATATCTCTTACATATACATATCAGGGGTTAGATGAAAAACATATTAATAATATAAATGACATTATTCATTAACCAATATACATGAGAAAAGCACAATACAAAGATTGGAAGAAGAATTCTCTTTATTAACAAATAGTGAATAGGTGAGAATACAACCCAGCTTCTGACACAAGGAATCCTCTGCAACAGAGGACTCTGAGTTCTCCTGCTCCAAGACTCTGAAGATATACCACCAACATAAATTTTCTCTTCAAAATTTATTGATTAGTCCCATCCCAAGGCCTCTATTTCTACATTGGGAAATAGAGTTGTTTCGAAGGTTAGGATGGTTGAGACAGTTGGGATAGTTATGGATTAAGGCCCAACTAATCTCATCTAATCACGATTTATATTTTTTAATTTTGAATTAAGGTACACACGAGTGTTTATATAGGCAAGGAGAGTATGACACGCTATTTTCTTAAAGGAAACTCGCGTATGCAATGTACACATAGGTTGCAATGCACATAGTCACGTGTGACACGGCGAGTTGCAATGCACATAGTCATGTGTGCAACCCAAAACTCAGAATAAAAATATATCAGGCTGGTCTAAATATCATGCATCAAAGGTTATGCTCATCTATAATTTTTTGGACACTTCAATCCTAATTGTCCTTTTGTTTACCGACATAATGAATTCCAGCACTCAAACAGAGAAGAGCCATTTTGGATGATAACAGATGCCCCCTAATGTGTGAGGTCAAAGGGAAGCGATGGTTGAAATACATTACAATATTTATATTGGAGAACTCAGAATTACAAGGTAGTAGAGGAAGTACCTGAAACAAATAAATATCAATGTCATATACAAAATCATATCTGAGGATGCCATGTTCAATATACTGGAACACTAGCTCCTTTACAATATTTGATTACATCATATGGTACGGGTACAAGACCATGTATATTACAAAGGTGGATTTAAGCCACAATATACAATGATGAGTCTTCAAAATATGGAAGTTGTGTAACTAATCATAACATAGTCTTGTGAAAATTAGGTTATAAATGTGAACCTAAGGTATTCATCGAAATCCAAGGAAACTAGTACAATCATTACCATGTGAATAAATGTGTTGAATTCGAACATGGAAAGAACTCAACAGATTGTCAATCAATAAGTGAAACTGAAAAACTGAAGCAAAGGAGTTCACCAATAATGATAGTGACACCTAAGGTACCAACATCAAAACTCTAGGTCTTTGTCTTCAGAAAGTGATGATGAGAAACCATACTGTGATGAGGAAGGCAATAGATCCTCCAACGGATCACAAGAGTGACTAGGAACTGGATATGGAAAGTTAGACACAAATGATACTTAGATAAGATAATGATGGAATCAGGATAATAATCAGATGCAGGGATAAATCCTTGAACAGTGAGCACGACACAGAGATGACCCAAGGAAGCTTTTAGCTTTGTAGATAAGACAACTAAACTTATTTGTCATGTAGGAGACATGATCAGATTCCCCATGTATAAAGGACAAGTGGAGGAGTAAGAAACTCGAATTAATGGCTGAGCTGAAAGTGTACACTAAGACATGATTATCGAAAAGTTTAGAGAGTGTTATGTTCAAGGAGGACATGCTACCACCATTTGTAACCCAAAAATAATACTTCTTCTTTATCTTTCCTGTTAAATTTTAACGATTCCAGGAAATTCAACTCAAGTCTCTCTTCATTTTTCAAACGCTTGAAGAGGGGAGAGAATAATGCTTGATAATGTCACTGATTCGTGGATTTTACGAGCCCAAACTAGTACATGCTCGTTGGTGTTTTCATGTTTAGAGAGTCTAAAAACTCTTAAGAAGACTCCAAGGGGGTGATTTTTCATCCAATTTAGTCTCCTGAGACTGGAAAAGTATAAAACATACTACATAAGAACTCTCTTAACTTCCGAAGAAGTATGGCGCACCTTTTTCCTACTTAGTTAGGGAGGTCCAAAAAAGGTTAAATTACCACATACCCAATGCTCCTTCGAAAGCAACTTATAGCTTGAGTTTTACGAGTGTGAATGAAATCAATATCACTCGGAAAGATCCATTTGGTTACGAGAAATGGGGCTTATAACAGTAAAATTGATGCTTTGTTCTTTAGTGTTTAACAAGCATGACAAAGACATAAAGTACACTCATAATCTTTTTCATGTTTAGGTCTAGAGCACGAAAAAGAGAAAACTAAGCTCATATTGGGCGCTCCTTTTTTGTAAATTTAGTCCCTTAGGTTCGGAAAAGCGATAAATCTATGCCTGAGAATACTCTTCTCAATTCCATAGAAAAGAGAGTGTTCATTTCTCGTGTCATTCCACATGGTCCTAGAAAGTGATAACCTACCACCAATGTGGATTCCCATTCACATATTCTTAACGAGCCTGAATGGACAAGTTCACTCGGCAATCAAGTCTATTTTGAGGAGTTAGACCTAGGCCTAAAGAAACTCCATAAGGGCGGGGAGCCTTATAAAGGGGATAGCTTGTAAAAAGAGACCAAAATGAGGCTCAATTTGGTGTGAAAAATGGCTACGAAGGCTCCCCTGAACCTATGACAAATGCAGCATGAGTACTAAAAGACAACAATGTGTTCTAAAATAGGGTACTCATGGAAGGAAAGCCATATCCATGGAAGAACAATGGTATAGACAAGGTAACAATGGTTAAACACCATAGTCCGTGGTCAAAGTAGTAATCCTAGGGTTAAAACAGATTAGGTATAGATGCAAAAATGCATATGAATGACCAAAATCCTATCCTATATGAGTGAATAACGAATTTAAGTAACCTTGGACCTGTTGCATTAGGAAAACATGACATGGCATTAGTTTGATTAAAATAGAATTTGAAAACTATAGGTTCAAAACCCATAATTTGAAATAATTTCTATATATACTACAAAAATAGAAATCAAAAATACCATTTCATATTTTTATCTTAGAGGAAATTTCAACTCAAAATGGACCTCCAAAGGAAAATTAATAAAATAATAGTTAAAATAATAAAATAATAAATATTAATTTTGGAGGAAGAAAAGAAAAAACTATTTTTTTGTTTGTATTTTCGACATATCTCCCTATGGTTTTACTCAAATTTCGATCGCAAGAGCTCATTGGATGTGAAATTAAATTCTACATCCAACGAGTACCCACTTGGCATACTTTTGACGGGCCCCACTACCCCAAAAACAAGAAATACCTGAAAAACGTGATGATGATGCATCGTCACATTTTTCAGGTATTTCTTCTTTTTGGGGTAGTGGGGCCCGTCAAAAGTATGTCAAGTGGGTACTCGTTGGATGCGGAATTTAATTCCACATCCAACGAGCTCTCCCAATCGAAATTTGAGTAAAAACACAGGAAGATATGTCGAAAATATGAACAAAAAAAGTAGTTTTTTTATGATACCTATCACCAAATTCATATTAAAAAATTATTTAAGAGGTGCTCCCTTTTTTAATTTTAAAGAATTTTGATTGGCTAATACATGATGAAATGGAATTTGTATAATTTTTGGAAGGCCCATTTTAAATTGAAATTTCCTCTAATTGGCAATATAGGAAATTTTTACCTCTGACTTCAATCGCTCAATAGGGACAAACCAGTGGACGATTTTTGATTCCGCAAGTGCCAGGTAAGCTAGCTCTTCATTCTCTTCCATTTTAATCGTTCACATTTTCAATTTTATGACAATTTGGATGTTTTAAGCCTATCTTAAGGGGGTCACGTTGTACACGTGGGTAGGCGACTTACACAGTCGCATACATGTGTTTTACACGCAACTTTCCTGAAAGCAACCCGTGTGTCATATGCGACCTGTCTAAAAGACAGTCGTGTGTACTCGCGACATAGGAAAAATAAATTTAGGGAAAAAATCAAATTGTTTTGATAAATTTCAATGTTTGTTAATGGTTTCATTGACAGGTTAAAACATGGTGTTGGAGTGGATGGAGCGGGAACATGAAGATATGGATCGAGAGGCACTCCAAAGTTCCCCCATTGTGCAAGCGTTGTGTAAAAGTGGGTTATTAAAGTTATTTTGTACTTCACCTATGCAAGACAATGTCCATTTGCTAGAGTTTTTTATTGGCTACTGGGATCATGACCTTGGGGCCTTTGTTATCAGATAAATCTACTCAATCGAAATCAAGCCAAATCTCCCTAATCCACATGGATCTAGAAAAAATCAAATACATAATACAATCTACTTTCCTAGATCAAACAAAAATGCAAAGAAACAGATAGAACACCTACCTGAAATATGCAAATCCTCTTCTCTTTTTGTTGATCCAAGCTCTAGAGTCTTCAGATATTTAGCTGCAAAACCCTATAAAGCATGTGGAAACAAGCAAATAATATATGTGTATCCAAACATATAATTGATCTAAGCTAACAGTTAAGGAAGAAAGCTCCAAACATTATTAACATGACAATGTTTATGGAAAGAGATTTGTATTAATGTAATCAAGGAGATACATAGAATTATAATGATAAGGAACATCACAACCTAGCCTTAACACTGTAATCTTCCATCCAACAATCCAAGCCAAATCCAAGCCTCCAAAGCAAGATAGGGATCACCTAGAAATTCCACCAGGATAAGAGTACCATAGTCCTTCCTCCCTTCCAAATGGAGAGAGGGTTTAATTTATAAGGCTAAAGGGATAGAATAGGTTGAGGATTAGGAGGAGGGATCTAAGTGATATTCCCTATAGGTTAGGAACCAAATTCCACCTCACCTAAATGATAGGTATAAACCACCACCTCATCCACCTTCGAGAAGGGTCTTGAATCTTCATTTTTTTTCCCTCAAAACACCACCAGCGCACTTTCCAAAAAGGGAAAAAGCATCGTCGGTGCTCCTAGTAGTGGGAGACAGAGCATAGGTGCCAGCACGTTGTTATAGCTCAAAATGACACTTCTCTGCCTGTGACCACTTTCCCATGATTTCGTCGCATGTCGGCACTTCATGAAAGTCACTGAAAAAACACCTATCTTGGAGGACCCATATCTTGAGTTTTGTAACTTTGTTTGACCTCATTTCTACACCGTTGGAAAGGTATTTCAGTTATCTAAAACTTTCTAGAAGACACCAAAGTCTAAAACTGCACAGAAATATCCTAAAAATGTGTTTTTTGTTCATTCGCGATTTTCCTTAAGGCAAACCCACGAATGTGCCTCTTAGCATTTAAACATTAAAACATGAGTTAATTGGAGATTATTTAAGTCATTTAACTTAATTTAATTAACTGCTGTAACTTCTCCAACCTTCAAAACTACCTTATTTCACCCATATAAATAGAGGTAGGGAGGTCCATGAGAGGGGACTTGAATTTCTGCATTGTTATGCTGGAGGAATGGGGACTCTCTTTGCCCACACCTTTTCCCTGGAGGTCTTCCCCTTGTGTTACAGAGCTTGGAGGCTGAGTTCTTTGGAGAAGTGAAGCAGCAGAACCAAATCAAGGTTTTGTGAGGTGCCAAACCTGAAGAGAAGGTATACTTGTACTTGTTTTCAGGATTAATAAAGATGTGATGTCCTTCTTCTTCCCAAATCATTGTTCAATGTGTGATTGAATCTCTGTTTATGATCATATGATAATGTTATTCAGATTATTGTTTCAGATTTATTTGATTATCATTTCTTTATATGTGGTCATAATGGTTTGAGGAAGGTATAACTTGTTTTGTAGGTCTCTTGGAGCGAGAGGAGCAAGAAGAGGATTGAAGAGAAAGCTTGGACCAGCCTTCAGTTTATCAGGTGTGGACCTTTCTCATCTCTGAAACTTGCTGATATATGTTTGCTGAACATTGTGCATCTCTCTTTCAACCCCAGTACGTTGATGGCCTCTTAAACCCTATCCATATGATACTTTCCTTTACAACAGAACTGGCGACTCCGCTGGGGATAGCCTTGTCTGTTTGGGGTTTTTCTCTTGATTTCTTTCAGCTTTTTACATTGTTTCAGGTCCTTCTTTCCACTTAGGAACACTTTATAAATATGATAGCACACTTCCCCTGCCTTTTTAAGGTGGTTTTTGACCTTTTTGGGAATTTTTCCACCCATTCGCGAGTTGTTGTTCTAGACAGTCGTGAATACAGTCTTGTATTCGCGGGTTGCTTCACTGAACAGTCGCGAATCATTCGCGACCTGCCCTTATAGATAGTCGCGAATGCCCTTTTAAACATTGTTTTTTCCTCTTTTGTGATTTTTCTTCTGTTTGAAGGTGTTTTGGGTAGGTCTTTTAGGGTCCTCTGTAGGTGCATGACTCTAGGGAGTTAGTGTCATCCTTTTTGCTTGTTCTCTATCTATGTGGTAAGCCTTTTTATAGCATTAGGGTTTGTTCTTTGCTCTTTCCCCCATCTCCTTTGCTTGGTTTGATTTTTGGCTTATGTTTCTGGTCAGCCTCTGTTAGTGATCTTTGGTTGATTTCAGAAGCTTGTTGGTGTTGCTTTCCTTCTTCTTTTGCTGGTTAACTTCACCGTGCCAAAATAGTTGTCTTGCTTCTTATGCAAGCCTTTCTTCCAAGTAGGGTTTATACTGACTTTAGGGCATTCTAGAGTTTGTTTGGTGGTTTTATAGCAAATTTCCTTTTGCTTTGTTCTTCTTATCTGCATACTTTGCTTTGTAGGTAGTTTTTCTTTTGCATTTATAAAAGAAAATTAAAAGAACCTATACTTGTTTTTGTTGCTTGCCCCCCCACCTCCTTCTTTGGCTTGACCTTGTTGGACAAGGTACTGAGCAGCCTTTGTTTGTAGGTCTAGATTGATGCTTGGGACTTCTTGACCTTTGTTTATATCATTCTTATTTTCTTGGTCTTTTCATTCCAAATTTGTTGGCTTATTGTACTTTTGTAAGCCTTCTTTTCAAGTGAGGTTGATATCTAACTTTAGGGAAACCTAGGGTTCGTTGTGGGGAGTAGAGTAGTTGTCTATTTTCTTTGCTTTCAGTACTTGTTTGCATAAGTAGATAGGCTTGTTTTTCTTTTGCATTTATAAAAGAAAAATACAAAAACATATGTTTGCTTTATATGCATGTAGATTAGGGTCTTAGTCTAGATTGCATAGCATATCTTTGTTTTTGGAAAAATATAAAAAGAATTTTGTTCTTTTTGGCTTTCAAGTTTCTATTTGAAAAAGAAATATAAAGAGAATAGGTTTTACTTTTTGCATTTCATTTCTCTTTGCTTAGTCCTTTGTTTCAAATTTTGAGTCAAAACACCACATGAGTTTCATGCCATTTACCTTCTGAGTAAGAAACATCCCATAAAATAAACGATATAATTTTAAAAATTGCTAGCAAGTTTTATTTTATAGGGCCATACACCAACTAGCTTAGGCTAGACTTGTGGGATAGGGAGTTTAAACTCCCCACAAGTGTTAAAATTCAGACGTAGTTGGCCAATCACTAGGTAAATCCTTTCCTACATTGATTGCATTTGGGAAGCTCCTCTCAAACGGGAGTTAAGCACTAGGCCGCGTGGAGGCTTGGACAGAGGAGATAACCCTTTGAATCCTTGTCAAAACGTAACCCAGGAATTTTACGCATCTGGGGATTCTGTCCTAGACAGAGTTTCGGGCTCAGCTACCCTGCCCATGCGTACGAGTTCGGCTGACAACTGTCCCCCCAAACTGTCAATTTAGTTAAGGTAGCCTCTAGTCTCTTTGACATCTAGGGTTCATACACAAGTACACCGGAAGGTTATTTCTGGTTGACCTTGAACAGGCTTGGAAGGTAACCCTTGTGGAAAGTGCAGGAGGGTGGTGGGTGATTCCTCTGCTTATGCCTGAGAACCACCTCAAGGACGCCAAGTAACTGTCTATCAGCTTTCTTCTGGAAAGTACATCTTATACCTGTTTGTCTGTTTGGACTTTAGGAATTTTTTAGTGAGTGCTGTGTGGTTTGTCTATACTTAGTGGGCCTTTAGGTGTCTGCTTTGTAATTTTGGTTGACCATCAACCTCAGACTTTGTCTCTGGTTTTGAAATTATGGCTAAAACCCCTTTGAACACCAACCAAGAGATCCCTTCGATGGGAACTCCTTGTCATATTCCTCTCACAGGGAATGTTGGTGTTCCCTTGATGGCCACCTTGAATCTTCCGAGATTCACCCTAGGGCTACCGGTGTGGTTGTTTTCCACTCCAACTGTCCTGAATGCTCCTGATGCTTCTCAAGTAAGCACCTTATATCAAGGGCATCAAAACACTATCTCCCCTTCACCTGTAGTTAGTTCTCCTCCTCCTTCTACCTCATGCGGTGAAAGTACTAATACTAGTAACCGGCAGTCTAAAAGGAGTAAAAGAAGGAGGAATAGGAAGAAAGCACAGAAGCAAGGGGGCACCCGTTCAACCTCTGCAAGTCAAGTTAAACCTCACCACCCATCCTTGGTTGTTCAAGCTGGGGGCAGCCATCTAACCTCTGCAGGTCATGTTGGATCTAGTCACTCAACCTCTGGTGTTCACGTTGAGTGCACCTGTTCAACCTCTGGTTTTCAAGTTGAACCATTCTATCCAACCTCTGTTGTTCATGTTGGAGCTATCCATCCAGCCTCTGGTGATCAAGCTGGTGGGATCCGGGCCAACCTTTTCAGGTCATGTCATATCCTGTCACTCAACCTCTAGAGTTCAAGCTGAGTGCATCCGTTCAACCGCTGGTTTTCAAGTTGAACCTTCCCATCCAACCTCTGTTGTTCAAGTTGGATCCATCCATCCAGCCTCTGGTGTTCACGCTAGTGGGATCCTTCGAACCTTTCCAGGTCATGTTGGATCCTGTCACTCAGCCTCTGGTGTTCACACTGAGTGCACTGGTTCAACCTCTGGTTTTCAAGTTGAACCTCCCCATCCAACCTCTGTTGTTCAAGTTGGATTCGTTCACCCAGCCTCTGTTGCTCACGCTGGGGGCACACACTCAAATACTGCAAAGCATGTTGATCCTAACCACTCAACCTCTGTTGTTCATGTTGATGGTGCTCGTCCAACCTCTACAAGTCATGTTGGACCCAGTCTCTCAGCCTCTGTACTTCATGCTGGAGACAATCCGTCAACCACTGCGAGTCATGTTGACACTGTTGACAAGTCTACCCGTTCAAAACACAAGCCCAAGTTTCCTTGTAAGCTTTGTGAGGGAGACCGACTTACTTATAAATGCCCTTCTATTGCGGAGGTGTGAAGAGTTTGGATTCATGGTCATCCATTTTTTTAACATTATGGAGTCTCTCAACAACCAGCCTCTCTTAGTGAGGTTGGACCCAGTCACCCAGCCTTTGTTGTTCACGCTGGGGGCAAACTCTCATCCTCTGTAGGTCATGTTGAGAGCAAACAGTCAGCCACTGCTAGTCATGCTGATACCGTTGAGAAAACTGGTCGTTCGAAGCATCATCTTAAGTTCCCTCGTGTGCTATGCAAGGGAGATCATCTTACTCATCTGTGCCCTGCTATCCCAGAGGTGCGAAGAGTGTGGTCCAAGACTCATGGATTTCGTTCTTCTGAATACCCTATAGTTTCTCAACATCCTACTCAACCTTTGGTTGATCAAGTGGTCGAACAAATCTCAGATTTGGTAGATCCCACTCTTCTTTCGGAGAGTGCTCCTCATGTGATTGAACCAATACCATCTTTGGTCAATCCCACTCTCCCTTCAGAGAGTGACTTTGATGAAGCGGTTGAATCGATTCCAGTATCGATCAACCCCACTCTTCCTTTGGAGAGTGAAGTGTCTACTAGTCACATTTTCTTCACTGCCAGTTCAGATCTTACTGAACAAGGGGGCACTGAACTTGCTTCGGATCAACCCCCACCAAGCTCTTGGATTGCTTCCTTTTATTGGGATAGCTTAGTTTATCCGCGCCTTCCTTCCGCTGCACCTTTCCAGATAAAGGTCAAAGTTGAACCCTATACAATTTCTCGTTGCATTGTTGATGAAGGAGCCTCAGTTAGTATTTTGTCTGCTCGTGCTTGGCAAGGTATGGGATCTCCCAGCCTTGTGTTGACTGCTAGTCATTTACTGGCATTTGATAGAAGAACTTGTGTAGCCTTGGGAATTCTTGCTCAAACTCTTGTTACTTTGGGTGGGAAGACTGTCTTAGTTGACTTCATGGTAATAGAAGACCCTTTGGACTTTAATATGCTCCTTGGACGTGATTATGTCTATGCCATGCAAGATGTGGTGTCAACATTATTTCATGTGATGTACTTTAATCATGGTGAATAAATTATCACTATCGATCAGTTGGATTTTCTTGATCCGTCTCCTAACCCAACTAGAGACCAAGTGTTTCCTTTATTGATTCTCAGTGTTTCTGTAGACACTACCCTGCCACAGGTGAACTATGTGGCTTCCTGTCCTTTGTGTTCAATTGCGACTGAGAGGCAGCCTCTGTTTTCATGTTACCTTCTCGGGACTTGGTCCCAGCAGTTGATCGGGTGAGTCATCCTATACAAATTGTAGAGCCTTCTCTCCACTCTGTCCATCCATTTGAAAGTTCAGATATGTGTCCTATCTCGGATGATTTCCTCCTTTCGGATGAAGTCTTCCTGGAGTCTTTGATACAATCTGACCTTCTTTTTCAGTTGTTATTAAGTCTAACCCTGATTTGCTTAGTAAGCCTTCCATTTTTCTTATGTTGGTTTTTGTTGAGTCTTTTGATTCTTCATTTGAAAAGCAAGTTAGTGATCCTGATGAGTTTAATTTTTTCTTATGAATTTCTCAGCTCCTGTGATATTGAGTTTGTTCCTGTAGACTCTATCTCCCTTGTTGATTTTTTCTTCTCTTCTGAGGTTGATCTTATTGATTATAAACCCTCGAGCCTTGGTCCTATAGAATCTTCTTCGGTTGATTCTGCCTTGACTTTTCCTTTTGTAGAAGATAGCAAAGTCACAAGTGTTTCTGCCAAAGTGACCCGCATCGGATCGTTTCTTCAGATGTTGTTGTTTCTTGGAGACAGGATTATTAGTTGGATTCACAACTGTTTATGGGCCTCACCTTGTTGTTCAAGCTGTAATTGCATTTGCATATGCCTTGCTCGCGCTTATGAGCCTGATGCCGGCTTCAACGCTTTTAGCTCGTTTTATAAGCCCTCATCTTTATTCTCATCGCCGCTTAGCCTTGTATCATTTTGCCTTTGCAACTTGACAACCTTTACCCTGAGGAGACGTCCCCCGAGTGTCCTTATCTTGCTCACTTTCCTTGCATTATGCATAGGTTTGTTCCTTGCGCTTGGAACTAGTTTCGCCTGTCTATGACAGTCGTCTCCTCACATTTAGAGCATTCTTTCTGCTCTCCTTCGAGCTCGTTAAAAACAGTAAGGAGGCCACGAGTTGACTTTTTCGGACTCGTTAAAACTTCACGGGAAAGATTATGAGTTTCTTTAGGCCCAGGTCTGACTCCTCAAAATAGACTTGACTGCCGAGTAAACTTGTCCATTTAGGCTCATTAAGAATATGTGAATGGGCATCCACATTGGTGGTAGGTTATCTCTTTCTCGGACCATGTGGAATAATACGAGAAAGGATCACTCTCTTTTCTACTGAATTGAGAAGAGTATTCTCAGGCATAGGTTTATCTCTTTTTCAGACCTGAGGGACTAAACTTACGGAAAAGGAACCCCCGGTATGAGCTTAGTTTTCTCTTTTTCGTGCTCTGGACCAAAACATGAAAAAGATTCTGAGTGTACTTTATGTCTTTGTCATGCTCATTAAACCCTAAAGAACAAAGCATCGAGTTTATTGTTGTAAGCCCCATTTCTTGTAATCAAATGGATCTTTCTGAGTGATCTTTCCTTCTTTTACACTCTTAAAACTCAGGCTATATGCTGCTTTTGAAGGATCGTTGGGTAGGTGGTAATTTAACCTTTTTCGGCCCTTCCTGACTAAGTACGAAAAAGGTGCGCCTTTGCTTCTTCGAAAGTTAAGAGAGTTCTTCTTTGGTATGTTTTATACTTTTTCGGCCTCAGGAGACTAAATTGTATGAAAAAGGCCCCCCCCGGAGTCTTCTTTGGAGTTTTCAGACTCTCTAAACTATGAAAACGCCGTCGAGCATGTACTAGTTCGGGCTCGTAAAATCCACGAATCAGTGCCTTATCAAGCATTCTTCTTTCTTTTCTTCGAGCTTGTCAAAAAATGAAGATGGTCCCGAGTTTGCTTTCTTGGACTCGTTAAACCTTTACAAGAAAGAGGGGAAGGGGACGGTTTATTTCCATGTCTTTTTACATCATGGCACCAAGTCTTGTTTCCTTGAACAAAGCACCAGTTTTGAGTCTATCAACAGTTGGGTCCTATTCTTTTGACCTTGTCCTGATTCAGAGTTTTCTTACTCCTCCAGTTGGTCTCTTTTCCAATTATATGGGGAATCTATCAATGTCTCCTACATTGCAGATTTGTTTCGTTGACCTATTTTGTGTCAAAAACTGCCTAAGTCACTTTTGTGTCGTGCTCACTATTCAAGGATTAAACCTTTGTCGGCCATTCTGCAGTTGCCTTGACCTTTTGTGTCGGCCATTCCCTGGTATCAGTTCATTACATCATGTCTTTAGCGGTCCTTTTTGTGAAATTCAGTACCATTTCCAGATCCAATTAGTCTTTGACTTACCTCGTGTTGGATGATGAAGGATGCCTTAACGCCTTCCTTCCAACGGATCTCTTCCTTTCGACTGCAACACATCTTGCTCTGGGAATGAGATTTAGAGTTTTATGACAGTACCTTGGGAATTTTTGTCCTCAATGGCAATTTCCCTCGCTATTGGGTA
>LPNX010172705.1:168445-234534 GCA_001517045.1 Pseudotsuga menziesii
GGACCTTTCTCATCTCTACAACTTGCTGATATATGCTTGCTGAACATTGTGCATCTCTCTTTCAACCCCAGTACGTTGATGGCCTCTTAAATGATAGGGATAAACCACCACCTCACCTATAGGTTAAAAACCAAATTCCACCTCACCTAAATGATAGGGATAAACCAGCACCTCATCCACCTTCGAGAAGGGTCTTGAATCTTCTTTTTTTTCCCTCAAAACACCACCAGCGCACTTTCCAAAAAGGGAAAAAGCGTCGTCAGTGCTCCTAGTAGTGGGAGACAGAGCGTAGGTGCCAGGATGCCTAGCATGAAGGATAAAAAGCACCTTCAGCGCTCCTAGCATGAAGGAAAAGAGCGTCGACCTTCCTAAAGAGGGAAAAAAGTAGAAAAATCTCAATCTCAGTCAACTTTAGCAAAGAAAAATTTGGGGATTAGGCAAAGGGTTAACACATGGATAAAGAGTGCAATATTTTGGTGTAACAGAATGCCCCCGAAATCATGAAGTTAGAGGAATGCGATAGGTGAATGATTTGTAAAGTGAATAAATCTAAGGCAAGGATGTTGGTTGGAAGCTGCTGCAGTATCACTGACTCAAATCTCACATGACTCATAACTTGGTTGTCGAACAATACAATGCAGATCCATGGTAGTATAGACCGAGTGAACACAATCACGACTACTAAACACAAGCGTAGATCCAGGATGAGATGATAACACAACCACGACCAATACAAAGGTGGATCCGTGTGATATGACTCAAAACAAAACTCCACCGCAACCTGGGCGAAGATATCTGACAACCCAGGGTCTTCAAGATGAACCTGCAATGATACGAATCTAACCATGTGATTACAATGTCTTGACGTCAAACAAGGTAGAAACCACATGATTACCAGTCAATGATGTAAACTGTTAACAAGTGTGAGGGAAATCACCATTGATGTCAATGATTCCCAAGGTATCCCAGTACATACCACCGAATGTGAATAAAGGACTTGGAGTCAAACATTCGATGAGATATTTCAATCAAGAGTCAATGATGTAAACTCATGTTGAAAGCGAGGTAACTTGCCATTAAGGCATGCAGGCCTAAGGTACTTTACTTGGTTTCTAAGTCTAGTTACTAAATAAGGAGTTGAAGTCGACAAGAATAGACTCATTGAAGGAGGGCCATGATGAATCCCCCATCATCGACAGGAAACACAATCAAAGATGTTTTGGAGTAAACTGGACAACAGAGTGATGTAAGAAATTGAATCAGGGATGACCAACATGATAGAAGGTAAACTAACTGTAGATAGTGAACAGATGACCAAACTTCTCTTGAACATGGGCATGGCATGACTTAGAAGTATTGACACAAGAATGATACCAATCCCCCAATGCAACTATCGGTGAGAGTATTCTTGGAAAACTCAAAGGAGTAAGAAGACTCTGGGAATTAGCAGGACCCGAAGACAAACAGATTACCCAAGTACTAAAATGCATATGCAAGTGAGTGCCATGTTCAAGAGTAACTATGTACTGCCATAACAAAATACAAACTCTTTCCTTAATTTCCCCATCATGATATATAAGTACCTCTTTTCTTTTTAATCAATTGGAAAAGGGTAAAAAACGCTCGATATAGCTCATCCTTTGGATGAGTCCAATCTCATATGTTTTACGAACCTAAGAAAGGATGAGCTCATTCCCAAAAAAGGGTCCTTCATCATTTAATTTTACGAGTCCGATGAAAGAAAACTCATTTTTTGTTACATGTTTAGAGAGTTTTAAATGACTAAGAAGACTCCAAAGGGGTCCTTTTTCATAAATAAGGCTAGCCGATCTGAACAAGAGATAACCTACCACCAACTATTCAACCGTTATGATTCTTTTACAAGTGTGAACGTAACAAGTTCACTTGGCAATCTTTTTGTGTTTTTAGGGAGACTAGAAAG
The DNA here is from genome assembly GCA_001517045.1 of Pseudotsuga menziesii. Classification (NCBI taxonomy): domain Eukaryota; kingdom Viridiplantae; phylum Streptophyta; class Pinopsida; order Pinales; family Pinaceae; genus Pseudotsuga; species Pseudotsuga menziesii. The sequence continues at coordinate 170,388 of LPNX010172705.1, forward strand.
AGCTTAAATATAACTCTATAATGAGTTCTTTTTTCATAATCCAATTTTTACGAGTCTAAAAAACATTAAAACTATACTAGATACCTCTTCACTAAGTTTTTAATGAGCATGACAAAGGTATAAAAGGCACTCAGAACCTTTTTCATGTTTGAATCCAGAGCACAAAAAAGTGATAAAGTAAGCTCAAACCAGTTTTCATGTTTTAACCAGAGCACGAAAAATGAAAAGTAAGCTCAACACCATCTTACTGTTTTTAACAAGCTCGAAGGTCAGTTGAAAGAATGCTCAGGATATATGCTTCATTGTTTAGTGAGCTTGAAACATAATAAGAACTATGCTCAAAACATGGTTTCATTTTTAATCAAGCTTGAAACCAAAAGGTAAACTATGCTTAAGGAAAACCACTTCATTTTTTAATGAGATTGAAATAGAAAATGAACTATGCTCAAAAGGGTCGTTTCATGGTTTAGTGAGCTTGAAACTAAAGAAAGTATGCTCAAAATGACTCCCATTGACGAGTGATTTCCCAACATGATGTCCAGTGGTTGTTACTTGACCCCAGTATAACTGTCAAGTAACTTAACACTAATAAAGAGATAGGTTACATGCCCCCAAGCTTCATTGAGTCTTGACACAATCGAAGAATCCGTTTCATTTTTTAACGAGCTCGACACGAAAAAGGAACTCTGCTCAAGGTCAGTTTTATTTTTTAACGAGCTTGAAACCAAGAATAAACATTGCTCAAGGTGACATGTTTCATTTTTACACAAGCTTGAAACAGAGAATAACTATGCTTGTGGGGACATGTTTCATTTTTACACAAGCTTGAAATAGAAAGTAACTATGCTTGAGGACATCCATTTCATTTTTTAATGAGCTTGACACAGAATGGGAACTATGTTCACAAGCATCTATTTCATTTTTTAACGAGCTTGACATAGAATGGAAACTATGCTCACTAACTTGTTTCATTTTTTAACGAGCTTGACATAGAATGGGAACTATTCTCACTTGCAACAAGTTCTAAGCCAACAGGATGTCCATAGGTTGGTGGTTTTCCCCCTTACATGAGAATCTAGTGACTTAACTCCAGTATGATATCCAGAGGTTGGAGCCATGCCCCCCATTTTACCTATGATGGGGAGAAGCTAAATAGAAGGGGAAATAGACACAAGAACATGCAAGACATTGAGGGAATTATAATGACTAGGAGTGACACGATAATCAGGTTTAATAAAGGAAAGTTGATCAATAGTCACAATCTTCCCATCATGGGGAAAATACATCACTCGAAAGAGTGTGGACACTACAGCTTTCATGGCGTAAACATAATCTTTCCCAAGGATAAAATTGAAATCTAAGGGACCTTGGACTACCATAACATCGATACAGACAATTTTTCCTTCCAAATTGATAGGCAACTGAGGAAGGATCCCTAATGGCACTATAGGTCTTAGATTAAAAGCTAGTATCTGATCGGTAGCTGGCACAAGCGGAGGAGAACCTATGGCTTTCCAAACAGTAGAGGATAGAATGCTAACAGAATCCCCTTCATCAATGATAATGCGAAGTATACTCTTAGCAGTAACTCACACAACTAACTAGAAAGGAACACTCGAATGAAGACGATATTCTGTTAGGTTACTCCAGTCAAAGGAAATAACCTCACTACTCAGAGAGGGTTCTGTCGAAAGAGACAAAACTTCTTCTTGCATAGAACAATCAGAACTAACTATGAAAACTTCAGCAAGATGGTTTTCACTCTCAATTGGAAGAGAGGGAGAAGATGAAGACTCTGTCGAAGGGACTACTTCAGTCTCAACACTCTCTGATAAAAGAGTGGGATTGGATGAAGATGACATCGACTTGACCACTTCAACTTCACTACCCAAAGGAAGAGTGGGATCAACCACGTATGGAATTGGATTGACCACTTCAAATTCACTCTTCAACGGAAGAATGGGATCGACCAAGGATGGACTTGGATCAACCAATGGGATGTTAAGGGACAACTTACGATAACTAGTTGGAAGTTGTTGCTAAGGAATAGTAAGATCTTCCAACAACTTTGAAGCTTCATCCATGCAAGGACAAAGGTAAGTACGATGCATATCCTTACATAGACAGCAAGGATATCTAACCTTTCCTTTTCAACTCTTAACCAAAGAGTCACCGTTTGATGGGGAATCATCAGCATGATGATCAGAGACTGATGACACTGGATATTTAGACCACACTTCTGACACAAGGGAAAGACCTGGACAATCCTTGAGAAGGTGATCACCCTTGTAAAGTATACAAGGGAATTTAGCTTTACGGGTACTGGAAATAGGTACATCAATACCCCCAACATGATGACCAGTGGCTAGTGGGCTTCCAACATGAAGGTCAAAGGTTGGAGCGATGACCTTCATCTTAGTGTTCTTCTTCTTAGACTTTCTTTTTGTCTTCTTCTTACCCGCCCGTTTACTAACATTAGAGTTTTAAACAGGTGAATAAGAAGAAAGGGAGGTTGATTCAACATCTGAGGAAGAAGGGGAAGGGTTAACGTGAGGTTGATGCTCATGTGGTAAAGGACCAAGATCCGACACAAAGGGTGCATTTGGTATGACAAGATTGGAGAATAACCACACAGGTAATCCTATAGTCAATCTGGGAAGGTTCAAAGTGGCCATGAAGGGAGGACCAACATCTCCACAAGGCGGAGAAACAAAATACATACCTTGAAAAGGGTTCTCTTGACTAGTGGTCCCAGGAGAGTCTCCCATATCTGAACTCTCTAAGAATCTATGAAATTCCACACAATATCAAACACTGCTCAAGTCTAAAAGACACAAGCAAACTATTTGAATAGGAGTGGATCAAAAGTTAGGAACCTCATAGGACAGGCCAAAAGGATAACTGAGTTGGTCATAGGAATCCTAAGAGGGTCTCCCAATATACGCTGGGTACAGGGGAGCTCAAATTGGTACTAGTGTTGTCTAATGCACAATCGTTCACAAGGGGCCTTTTGATATACAATCGAGTACATGAAGTACCTTTCTATATGCCTCAAGGGTACGTGAAAGGATGTTTGATATACCGACGGTACATGGAAGAACCACGTGAGTCCCGGGTTGTAGTGCAGAAAAATTAACGACAACTGCTACGTTTTACGACACCCGAACATGTCACTAACTTACACATAGTTACTAAATGATTTTAAACCTAAGCTAGCATTAATTTTATCTTGAGCGGTTAAGTGGATGCATGATGTGTAGACAGGAAATGTAAAAAGAATGCAAATCCTAGCTACATGATAATGCACATTTCTCAATGAAAACTATCTAAGGTAGGGAAAGAGTTTTCTGTTAAAACAAGACAGAAATTAGAGATCTAAGAAAACCATGTTCTATTCAAAGGCAACTATGAATCTTTTAAATATCAACATCAAATACAATTCTTGAAAATACCTGTGAATTCATACACGAACAAGGGGGGTCCAGAGGGGTTTGGCTTGTTTTTTTTTATTATTATTGAGTTTTCTCTTCAAACAAACATGAATCTGAACAATAAAGAAAAGAACAATTCTTTCCTAGAGTGCACTAGCTCTATCTTTCTACAATAATAGTCTAAAAATTGCAAATCAAATCAAAGATACTACACATCTTAACAATGCACAAAACAAAGTAAAGAAGCACTTTTATTTTTCAAATGCATGTATCAAAATGAAACTTGATATCTATAGTCTTTTCATATCTACAAACAGAAAAATATAGAATATATACAACACTCCATTCATTCAGAAATCAGAAGGAATATGAAAAGCACCCAAACAACTCCAAAACAATCAAGAATTGCTCCAAAACAACCAAAATGCAACCAAGACACTCAATGACTGAGGGGAGGAAGAGATAATGCTAGATCTAAGGGATCTATGACTATAACATACAACCTAAAAACCAAAATCCATCAAACCAAAACCCAAAAATGAAGGAAATCTGATCCAAAACCTGAGTTTCAAAGGGCAACGCACTTTCCTGTACTGCACCAAATCGCCTATGAGGGGTAGGCGCTTTTGCTCCACTACAAAAGAGCGCCTATGAGGGGACCGAAAATCCTATAACACTGTAGAAAAGTGCCTATGAGGGGACTGACGGGCCTATAACACTATGTAAGAGCACTGACAGCGCCCTTTCTCCTAAGGAAAAGAGTGCCTATACAACCAACACTTTTGACATTAAAAAATGGAACCAACATCGCTCTGTCTACACAACCCAGGTGCGATGGTGGAGAAACAAAATAGAATCAAAGCCAGATTTTCTATGGGAAAAGGACAGAAGATTTGATAGTGATCCAAAGAGCATCAAGAGGATGCAAGACACTCTTAAAAGACAAAATATAAAGGAGGGAAGGTCTCTAGAGGCTGGAAAAAGGATTGAATAAAAAGATATGAAATCAAAAAAAAATCAGATCTATATAATATCCCAAGAGGAGTCACCAAATTTGTTATCGAATAAATCTACTCAATTGGAATCAAGCTAGATCTCCCTGGTCCAAGTGGATCTAGAACAAATCAAATACAGAATACAATCTAATTTCCTAGATCAAACAGAAATGCAAAGAAATAGATAGATCACCTAGCTGAAATATGTAGATCCTCTTCACTCTTTGTTGAACCAAGTTCTAGAGTCTTTAGATATTCAGCTACAAAACCCTATAAATGTGAAAACAAGCAAACAGTATATGCGTATCCAAACATATAATTGATCTAAGCTAACATTTAAGGAAGAAAGATCCAAAAATTATTAACATGACAATGTTTATGGAAAGAGATATGTATTAATGTAATCAAGGAGATACATAGAATTACAATGAGAAGGAACATCACAACCTAGCCTTAACGCTGCAATATTCCATCCAAAAATCCAAGACAAATCCAAGCCTCCAAAGATCCAAATTTGTTGTCGAATAAATCTACTCAATTGGAATCAAGCCAGATCTTCCTAGTCCAAGTGGATCTAGAACAAATCAAATACAGAATACAATCTACTTTCCTAGATCAAACAAAAATGCAAAGCAACAAATAGATCACCTACCTGAAATATGCAGATCCTCTTCTCTCTTTGTTCATCCAAGCTCCAGAGTCTTCATATATTCAGCTGCAAAACCTTGTAAAGCATGTGGAAACAAGCAAACAGTATATGTGTATCCAAACATATAATTGATCTAAGCTAACAGTTAAGGAAGAAAGCTCCAAACATTATTAACATGAAAATGTTTATGGAAAGAGATCTATATTAATGTAATCAAGGAGATACATAGAATTACAATGAGAAGAAACATCACAACCTAGCATTAACGCTGCAAAATTCCATCGAACAATCCAAGCCAAATCCAAGCCTCCAAAGAAAGATAGGGATCACCTAGAAATTCCACCAGCATAAGAGTACCATAGTCCTTCCTCCCTTCCAAATGGAGAGAGGGTTTAATTTATAAGGCTAAAGGGATAGAATAGGTTGAGGATTAGGAGGAGGGATCAAAGGTGTCTTCCCTATAGGTTAGGAATGGAATTCCACCTCACCTAAATGATAGGGATAAACCACCACCTCATCCACCTTCGAGAATGGTCTCGAATCTTCATTTTTTTTCCCTTAAGACACCACCGGTGCACTTTCCAAAAAAGGAAAAAGTGATGTCGATGCTCCTAGCAGTGGGAGACAGGGCACCGGTGCTGGCATGCCTAGCATGAAGGGAAAAAAAGTGCCTTCAGTGCTCCTACCATAAAGGACAAGAGCGCCTACCTTCATAAAGAGGGAAAAAGGTAGGAAAAGCTCAATCTCAGTCAACTTTAGCAGAGAGAGATTTGGGGATTAGGCAAAGTGTTAACACATGGATCAAGAGTGCAAGATTTCGGTGTAACAGTCTTTGACCTTCAAGGTGAAATTCTGGAGGTGGCACTGGAATGCATATACTTCATTATGGGTTTTTCTAGACATGGGACACCTCTCAACCTCAAGGGTACTGGAAAGGGTGGTGACCCCATGAGTGTTCAAGATTATATAAACACTTACTACACGCCCGACATTCTAAAAAAGGGATCATGCATCCCTATTGTACATATTAGTAACTTACCACTGCAAGTGCTGGTAAGTACTATAGTGAGGGTTGTAGGATCTTCATCACTCCATCTTGCTACTCAGAACTAGATGAGAATTGTTGTAGAGTGCCTACAGGGAACTGTGTTTGACTGGTGCTCGGGAATAATCCCGATAATGAAAAAACAAATCTCTGACTACAAGAGAGGCCGATGGAAGAGCTTTGGATATTCTAGTATATTGGTGCCTTTATTTTTTTGAGAGAGTGCCTGCAATCAGCCCTGCAGTACCACTTCCAGCCTTCTCTCCTTGTCAGCCTAGACTGACTAGGTGGGGAGAGATTTTCCTTCACCAGGGCGACGATGGGTCAATTCAGAGTGTGTATGATGATGGCTTCTACTTATGGTGGGAATGGAAGCTTCCAGCATTAGAGTAGTTTCCATATGCTAGTTTGGAATTTCAAGGTGACAATGACCTTATCCTCCCTCCTGGAGGAGTATGGGGAGCATTAGGTATTTTGGTTTTTCAAGTTTTTAAATTTTTATGAATTTTTTATCATAAAGATATGAACATATGTATAAGAGTTTTTAATCCATTTAATGTTTAAAAATGCAGATATTGGACCTATCCGCCCTGAAGGACATCCTAGGATGTATGTATGACCAGTGGCAAGGGAATATTAGGGTTTGATGAGGGTAATTGAGGGGAAGTTGGCAAGGATTACCAAAAGAGTCCCAACCATTCGTATTGAACAGTTCCCTTCCATCATGCAGGAACTTGTTGTCGAGATTCCACACATCTGGATACACCTTATGAGAAGGGTATCCAGGGATACACCTTATGAGAAGGGTATCCAAGGTTGTACTTGTCTACATAGAGGTCATTGAGGCTACTGCAGCTGAAGAAGTTGAGGAGGCTAGCAATCAGGGTGACTAGGGTGGTTAAGATGAGATCTAGGGTTATTTTATAGATTACGATCCAATTTTTGTATATTTTTGTATATTTATACAGTTATGAATGGATCTAAGGATCAAGAAATCGACCTATATATATGGACAGATATTCATATATATATATATATATATATATATATATATATATATATTGTCGGTTTATTTACATGTGTTTACAATGTATCTATATGTAATTTTATAAAATGTGTGTTAAGTGCCAAGCTAAGATATAATTCGCATATGCATCAGGTAATGAATTTTGATTTCTTGAAATACGATTAAATGTAATAAAATAAAAATTTCTTTCCTATAACCCAAATTGAAAAATTTAACGTAATAAAATAGGGTTTCACACCTGATATGCTCGATTGAGCTGGGAAACCACCAGTTGAGAGTCAAGTCTAACTTCTAACTGGGTGATTCCATGTGACAAGGAATACCATAATAGCTCAATGATGGCCTTGTATTCAGCCACATTATTGGTAGCAGGACCTAGGCAAGTGCCTCCAGAGGAAACTAGTTGTCCTAAGGGTGAGTAAATAACCCATGCGGCTGAAGCCAGGTTGCAAGTATGACGACTAGCGCCATCTGTAAAACCTATGAACAACTCGGAAGACATATGTAACAACCAATAGATGATATAAGAACACAAACCGGATAACTATTGTACATAAAGTTACATACAATAAAAATGCAAAAAAAAGTGTTAAGCCTAAGCATAGTACTTCTTCGGGTAGAGCCCATTTCTAGGCCCAAACAGCTTATTCCCTTTGAAATCAATTAATTCATGTGCCCCTTTCTTCAGAACTTTTGACACGATATAGGGTCCTAACCACATAGACCTAAATTTCCCTACCCCCAGGGGTTATTTGTCCTAGTCCTAGAGAAAGGCAAGTTCCCCTTCAAAAAAATCCTAGGTTTGACCAATTTATCGTATTGATTTTTCACCCTATTTTTATGAGCCTCATTTGCAGTCAATGCATCTCTACGTTGTCCATCTAGATTTTTTGAATGTAGCAAACATTCTTCCAGTTCAGTCATGTCAGGTAACACATGAATGGAACTTTTTAAATATGGGATTTCACATTCAACCGGGGTTACTGCTTCCACCCCGTGAATGAGTAGGAAAGGTGAGAACCAGGTGGCAGTTTTCATATTGGTTCGATAAGCCCAAAGTGTAGGATACAACATGATGTTCCAATTTGACTAGGTTGCGTTGATAGTACGCTTGAGAATAGTCTTCAAGATCTTATTGAATGCCTCGACTTGACCATTTTCTTGTGGATAAAAATAAGACAAGTGTTCTTGTTTAAACCCTAGCATAGTAGCCAATTCGGTCATCATGTTGTTTTGGAAATGACTGCCATGGTCAATGACAATCTCTTTAGGAATACCAAAATGCACGATAATCTAGTTGAAAATGAAAAAATCTGTAGTTTTCCCGTCATCCTTGAAGGTGGGCATTGCCTCTGCCCAATTTGTAAAGTAAGCTACAGCAACAATGATGGATTTGTGCCCCCCATCTGAAACTAGGTTGCACGTCATGTAATCAATCCCCCACTTGGTGAAGGGGACCACTGTGATGACGAAAAATAGTGGAACAAAATGCGACCACATATTTCTGGTGTAAAGATGACAAGGATGACAGCACTTCATGGCTTCCACACAATCTTTAAAGACCATGGGACATAAATAACCATCACGCAAAATCTTATGGGTCGTTACTAACCCAGATAAATGACCCCGACACGTTCTGCTATGGGCATCATTTATGACATTCCCGGCCTCTTTGTGGGTGAGGCACCGATGCAAAATAGAGTCTACCCCTCTACAATATAAAGTATCCCCGATGATGAGGTAGTTTTTTGCATGTACGTGTAGTTTGCATCATTCTTCCCATGAAAAGGTTGCAGGATACTTCAGAGTCTAGACATAGATAAGTATATATCCATAGCAAGGGTCAGAGGTGGAAATCAATAAAATGTACTCATCTAGGAATGAGTCTTCTACAAATGTTACATCTTATTCAACTGGAAATTCTGCAAAAACTAAGGTTTTTTTTTATTTGGCGGATTGGAAATCCAAGTCAAAGTCTTGGAGAATGACTATCCATTTGTTGAATTTACCTCCAACTATGCATCGAGACAAGACATATTGGAAAGGATTGACATCTGCCACTATTTCCATATTCCTTAGTAAGATGTAGTGATGTAACCTCTGAACAACATACATAGCTACTAAATCCAACTTTTCAACGTGGGAGTACCGAAGTTTAGGGCCAGATAAAGCACATCTAAGATAATAAACGACATTCTCTTGGAGCTTATCATCTTCCTGGACTAGCACTACCCCAATGGTCTAATTGAATGTGGCCAGATACAATATAAAATCACGAAAATAATCTGGAGGACACAATAAAGGGCCGACAGCAAATATTTCTTTAATGCCTTGAACGCAAGTTGTGCGGTTTCATCCCATACAAATGGGGTGTCCTGCTTCAATAGGCGCATGAAACCTTTGGTGATATTGGCATAATTCATGACAAAATGTCAAAGAAAGTTAGACTTTCCTTCCAGGCTTTGAAGTTTCCTGATGGAATGAGGAAGAGGCAGATTTACAATGGCCTCAACTTTCAAAGGATCCACCTGAATACCTTTGTTAGAAACTATGAACCTAAGTAGCCTACCTGACTCGACACTGAAAACACACTTGTAGGGATTCAAGCATATTTCACAAAGCCTGCATCGTTCAAAAAATAAGGGCAAGTGATCTGGATGATTGACCCTCTTATGAGAATGCGCAGGAAGATTATCTAGGTAGGGTTTGACAATAGTCTTGATGTTATGGAAGGAAAAATTCATTGCCCGTTGAAAAGTAGCCCCTACATTTTTCAATCCAAAAGGCATTTTTGTATGCAAATGTACCCCAAGGATAGATGAAATTCATTTTATGTTGGTCTTCCGGCTCGATTTGAATCTGATTGTACCCAAAGAAACCATCCATAAACAAAAAAAACCTCACTCCCTACACAAGCATCAATGATTTGATCTATGAATGGTGTGGGGTAGTTATCCTTAGGGGAAGCTTTGTTTAAATCATGAAATTCAGTACATACATGTATCATCCCTTGCTTTTTATCGATGGGAATAGGATTGGATACCCACTCCGTCAAAGCAATCAGGTAAATAAAACCATCTTTTGGCATCTTTTCCACTTCAGCCTTAACGGCTACCTCTTTACGCGGATTGACAGGTCTAAGGTTTTGTTGAACTGGTTTGGAATTAGGATAAGCTTGAATTTCATGTTCAAATATCGATGGATATATGCTTGGCATCTCCTCATATGACCAGGAAAACACATCATGGAATTCCTTAAATAAGGTCCTATAGATAGCAATCTCCTCTAGAGATTAGTTTGCACCAATATATACATTTTCCACAATGTTGGGGTTTGCAGAGATGTTGATAGGGATAGTAACAAAAACATTTTCCATATTTCCATCGACAAAGATTCCCTCCCTTGGTAAGGGATTGATCGGTATATTAGCATCACCTGCCAGTCTCACATGGAACTCTTGATTTACAATCCTGCTTAACTCTAGAAGAAAGTATGATCTATGATGAAGATGTTCGCAGATCTTATATCGCCCGCTCATAGCTTCCAAAATTGCTTCTTCTAAAGGAAAAACCATGTCTAATCAATTGTCAGTATACAAAGAGTTATCTGCCCAATAAGGCAGATAGGCTTCTTCTGGATCCTCTAAGACTGTAGGAGAACCCGAAATGAGATCAATATTAGTGTTAATGATAACTTGATAAGCTACTTTCACTGCCGATAAGGGAACTTCAGGTTCATAACAGGAAGGAAGAACCCAAGGATCTGTTCTATCAACAATCGTTGCGATAGACTTCCCTACACTAGTAGAACATAAGTAATTTATTGGGGTTGAGATATTGAATGTGCCCAATAACGTTGAATACATTCTAGCCCCTAAGCTCTGTGAAGCAGGTTTTACCTGATCAACCAATTGCACGGTGGAATCATTAGTTTCCATATGGCCCTTCCGAGTGAAACTGAGTTGGTCAAGAGTAACCAACTTACCTTCATGCAGAAACACTACCACTCGGAGAACGGTCGATGCAATTGCACACATAGCATAAGTCCAACTTCTCCCCATAAGCAATTTATAATCCAATGGAGAATCAATCACCTCTACTTCAATAGATACTACCTTCCCTACCAACTTAATCTCAAAATCTGGTAGGATACCATGTGGACAAAATGACCTTCTATCGAAAGCAGTAAGAAGGGTGTTTGACGGAACTAGCTCTGGGGATCAAAGAGCCTTCCAACAAGACAAAGACATGACACATGTGGAAGAACCTTCATCAACAACTGACCTTCCAATGGTTTTTCCACCATGGATGACATCTATTGAAAAATCCACATGATATGGCAAGCGAATTTTGACATCAGACAAGTTAAATTTCTCCCTAAGGCTCGATGAATCAATAATACCTAGGCTGCTAAGAGTGCATCTCGTTGGGCGTGACAACTCTGTAGCACCTCCAAAGATGACCTCGCACAAGGGTTTTGGGATAAATATTCAACTACAGAGTAATTGGTTGCAGCCCTAGCGTTAGGATTGTGCAATGCTTTCTTGAAGACACCTTTCGATATCTTAGACATAGGTTCGACAGGTTTCTCAATTGTGAGAGGGTTAGAAGTTTCACCAATCGAATTACCCTTCTTTGGATCCTCCATATCATAGTTATTGTTTCTATCCCAGAGTAATGTCTCAAATCGAACCATGTTGATATAATTTTGGTCATGGGAATTAGCATTTCCCCCAGCTACATTAGAAACTGAAGCTGCATTCTATCCTTGGGGAAATGGGTCCTTTAGGACGGCCGGTTTTTTATTTTTTAGCAGCTTCTGAGCTTGATCTATAAGAGGGCATTGATGGGTCAGGTGATCTTCCTGGCACAACTTACAAGGAAATTTCACCTTCTTCTTCTTTTTTTTCCCCCATCAACATTATTTGTGGGTTTTGGCTTGTTTTGGTTTCCCTCAACTTTATTCCCCTTTTTATTTTTCCACCGGGCTGTTGATTCCCCTTTTGAGAGGATTGAGCAAAAACATTTTTGTTTTGGGATGAGGGGGAAGCCTTTGCTGCCTCCATTGTATATTGTTTAACAGATAACTCATGGAGTTGTTTTTCCAAAGACTCTACAATGGGAGATTTAACTGAACCAACCACGCCATCAACATGGGGTCTAGCCTTTAGGTTTCTCGACACTATGTGTTGACCGCAGTGCATCAAGGATGATTTCGTATAGAATCACAGACTGAGAGTATATAAAATCTAACTGACGGGCCCTGAGGATATCCTCTTCCTCATTATTTACTCCCAAAGTGGATACATCCTTATATATATATGGAAATAAGGACTTAAGGAACCATTCTAACAAAAACTCGGGAGGGATAGTGGCCTTAATGATCCTCTTCCATCTTCGCCACTCTTGGATATGATCCAAAATGTGAGTGTCTTTGTCCTACCGAAAGGTGGACAATAAGTCTGTGCCGGCATCATACCGGACAGGAAGTTGGAAATGGTTAAGGAACACATTGGCTAAGTCCCAAAAACTATCAAACACAGCAGAGGTAAATTCAATATACCACTTTGTTGTGGCACTAGTCAAATTTCTTTGGAACAACCTCAACCGGATGGTATCATCATTCAACGAGTTGGAAGAGCACCACAAGTGAAAGGTGGTGATATGATCCCCTGAGTCTTTGCCAAATTTTCCCTCAAATTTTGGAATGTCCGAGAGTAACTTGGTAGGGACAGGTGGCCAGGTGGCATTATGTTTCACTGGGTCATTCATTAACTTGGAAAAATTTGGCAAGTTTAAAGTTGCCAAGAAAGGAAGTTTGGGCCTAACCAGAGTGTGAAAAGTATGAGCTTGGGAAGTAGAAGGACTTGTGCCTGGTTCCCAAATGTAAAGGCAGGGTTTCCCCCAGCTACCGATTGTGAAGTAGTCGGACTACTTTGAAATGGATTCCACCCATAAGCCAGTGGATTGCTCATGTGTGGTGCAGTGTATGTGGTTTGAGCCGCTCAAGTTGAAACTGGCATTAGAGGAATTTTGGGGTCTAAAATGGGCCTCCTAAGGAAAATAATAAAATAATAGTTAAAATAATAAAATAATATTGATTAATTTTGGAGGAAGAAAGAAAAAAACTACTTTTTGTGTTCGTATTTTCGACATATCTCCCTGTGTTTTTTCTCAAATTTCGATCGAGAGAGCTCATTGGATGCGGAATTTGATTCCGCATCCAACGAGTACCCACACTGCATACTTTTGATAGACCCTGCTACCCCAAAAACAAGAAATAGCTGAAAAAAAGTGATGATGACATCATCATCACGTTTTTTCAGCTATTTCTTGTTTTTGGGGTAGCGGAGTCCTTCAAAAGTATGCAGTGTGGGTACTCGTTGGATGCAGAATCAAATTCTGCATCCAACGAGCTCCCCCGATCGAAATTTGAGTAAAAACACAATGAGATATGTCGAAAATACGAACAAAAAAAGTAGTTTTTTTTAATGACAAATATGTCAATTCAACCATTATGGTTGACTTATTTTATTGAAATTCTATTGGTTCTTGAATTCCAACTCACAAAAAATTATTTTGGCACGTTTTCTTATAAGGCCCATTTTAGACCCCAAATTTCCTCTAATGAGTCTGGAAAACAAGAGTAGGTATCCCTCCACTAAAAAGTGAGAAGGGAGAGCTCATGAATGGAGCCAAAACCGGCGTTTGGAAACCTTGACCATAAGATTTAGTATTTCCAAATTGCATCCCCACATATGCAGGTATAGGGCTGACATAAGCAGTGGATGGGGGAATGTGCCCCCCATTCCATGGGAAACCCTAGAGAAATGAAGAGGATCCAACATGACCACTCTGAGTAGTGTATGCAAAAGAGGATGAAGCAGAAGTTGCATTGGGAATCCCAGTGACCACCCCACTAGAAGTTCCTACTACATTTATGGAAGCCGATGGTTAAACCACCCGACTAGCTAGAGTTAAAGGAGTAGCAGGTATATTTGTTATAGGAGTACCAACTGGGGAAGGTGACACTCCTTCAGCTAGAATAGCTGAGATGGGGGCAGATGGACTCTCTCCTACACTAGTAAGTCTGCTCATAGGAATACCAATCACGGGTGAATTAAATGGACAAACTTGGACGATCACATGATCGTTTAATTCATTAAGAGGTGAATTAAATTTTCTTGCAAACTCGTCATCCTGCAAGTCTTCTATCTCTACTGTGGTTGTATCAACCTGGTTTTTCCTAAGTTTCAGTTCACCTAGAACTTCATTGATTCCTACCGGTTCGAAAGAACCATCTATGTCTAATCTTCGCCTTTGAGGTGATCGTGGAGGCTCCACTACAGCAAACAGAGGAAGATTTTGAAACCTTCTTGAACTTCTGAGTGGTTGGTCCTCCACGATTGAAAATTGACTCTTCACACACCCTAAGGTCGGCTAAACACAAAAAAACCACATAGCAATCACTACAAAATTTTCTAAATCCAAAACAGACACAAAGGGTATAAGATATGCTTTCCAAAAGAAGGCTGAGAGAGTTACTTGGCATCCCTGTAGATGTTCTTAGGAACAAGTGGAGGAATCACACACCACCCTCCCACACCTTCTACTGGGGTTACCTTCCAATCTCGTCCAAGGTTAATCATAAATAGCCTTCCGATGTACCTGTGTATGAACCCTAGATGTCAAAGAGACGAAAGGCTATCGCAACTATACTGACAGTCTGGGGGGATAGTTGCAAGCCTTGTTCGTACGCATGGGCAGGGTAGCAAATCCTAAAACCCTGTCAACACCAACACCACATGGGTCCTAAAGGGTGGTATTGACAGAAGTCCCCAGATGCGCAAAAACCTTGGTCTACGCTTTGACAAGGAATTGTAAGGTTATCTCCTCATTCCAAGCCTTCGCGCGGCCTCGTTCTTAACTCCCATTTGAGAGGAGCTTCCCAAATACAATCAACATAGAAGAGGGTTTACCTATTGATTGGCCAACTACGTCTGAATTCAAACACTTGTGGAGAGTTGAAACTCCCTATTCCACAAGTCTAGCCTAAGCTAGTTGGTGTAGGATCCTATAAAATAAAACTTACTAATAATTTTTAAATTATATCGTTCATTTTAGAAGGTTGTTTTTAGTCAGAGGTAAATGGCATGAAAAACTGTCGTATTATAGACTTAATAAGAAAAATAAAAATGATGTATAAAGAAAATTTCAAAGTAAATTGCAACTACTTAAACCAAATTTCTTTTCTTTTTGCAAATATAAGCTAATGAAACTAAAACTAAATGCGAGAAAACTAAGACTTCTTTTTATAATTTTTGAATTTTATTTGAAAAATAATGAAAATAAACGACTAAATCCAACTAAATGCAAGAGTGTAAAATGTTATTCTTCACTTATTCAAAATCTTCAAAAATTATAATGCAACTAAATGCAAATTTTGAGCAAGTTTGAATAATCAAAGCATATAAAAATTGAAATGAGGTATAAAGGATCCAAAATGACCTACTTCAACCAATCAGGAAGAAGACTTAGAAAAAACCGGACTTGGAGAAACTATTGAACCCAAAGAGTCCACTAGATTCACAAAAGAACAAGTGACAAACTAAAACCAGGGTGAAAAATCAAAGTTGGGTAACACTTCCATGAGAATCGGGTGCCCAAACAACATAGCGGGCATTATTTGGATGAATAACTATATTTATTCGGCCGAATAATGGAGACTCATAACATAGAAATAATAGATGAATAACATAGCAATCTCTGTTATTAAAAACTTAGTTTTTAAGTCGCTAGGTCTTTGAAGATGAGGAATTAACATGTAGAATTTGAATATGATATGAGTTGATTTGTGTAATCTTGTAGATATCATATCAAATGGAAACAGATAGTAAAATGATAAGTATAGGCTGGATTAATGAGGGGGAATCCATAGGTGTATGTAGTCAGTGCCTAGACGCTCGCCTTAGTCCAAGTTGAAATCTATATGTCCTTTCCATTTGATATGATAAATCCATGTAATCACAATAGCTTATTGATAGCAGTTAGTATTGAAACTAAACATGAGTGAAAAAGAATAAATAGAAGCTCTATCTATATTTAAAAGTGATGCTCTCACTAACAACTCTATAACGACTAGGTAGCTAGTAGCCAGCAGTAGTGTCTGTCTATAGAGTAGGTAAGTACTTGCACTTGCCTTAAACTATATTTTATACTTAACAAAACGTAGTTCATGCAGAGTTCATCAACTCTTTCCCTGATAACTTTACTTAGCAAAACATATTTCAGTACGTTTTATATAAATCAGAAACAAAAAAACATTATTACACATAAAACATCAAATTTTCTGATTACTGATTTGTTTGATCTTATGTGTTTTTAATCTAAATCATAAAAGAAACATATAACTTGTATAATGCTTATTAGTTATCAGTTTATATTTACTATTATATTAGGATATTGTGCATTTTTTTAAACTTTAATCTTAGTTCATAGGTATTATAAGGAAGATATTGGTTCATCAACTTTGTCCATGGACAGAGTTCATGAATGAATACTCTGTCCACATGGAGTGATGAACATAACTCTATCCATGTGGATGGAGTTGAGGAACTCTATCCATGCAGAGTTCATCAACTCTGACTCTGATCAGTTTACTTAGCATAAGGGTTTTTAATGATTTTATGGAATAATGAAAATTTTTGTAGTTGACATAAAGAAATGTAGCTTTAATTTCATATTTGATGATATTGTTTCCATTAATTTTAAAAATCTAAAATACATCAAAAAACACAAAGATTGCTATGTTAATTTCTCATACATCCAACAATAGTGTAGCTATTTTCATTTTAAGAACTATTAGATAATATTAGAGACATCTAGGTAATAAAAACTTAGTTTTTATAGGAGTTAATTCTCTGAAGTTGAGAAATTAACATGCAAAATTTGAATATGTTATGAGTTGATATATTAGATAATGTTGAGGACATATAGGTCTTTATTAAAAACTTAGTTTTTTAGTCGCTAGGTCTTTGAAGATGAGGAATTAACATGTAGAATTTGAATATGATATGAGTTGATTTGTGTAATCTTGTAGATATCATATCAAATGGAAACAGATAATAAATTAGCTTTAATCATTTAAAGAACTATTAGATAATATTAGTGATATCTAGGTCCTTATTGAAATATTAGTTTTTATAGTTTCTAGTTCTTTGAAGTTGATTAATTAACATGTATAAGGTTAGGAACTTAGTGATTGAGGCATTATAGCTATCAAACTTCAAGCGTAGATATTTAGGCCCGACACACTATCTCCCTGCATTTTCCACCTATCGACTTGTAAAATTATTTAATGGATCAGCATGTTTGGCTTCAAATTACTCTACATTTCAACCTTTGGCCTCTAAAGAAAAACAAGTTTATGGCATGTGCCGAGGTCAAAACTTTATACAGCATGCGTAGTAACCATCATATACCAGTGTATTTAGTGGATTCAAGGATCTTCCTTATCACAAAGAAGCCTCACCGTATTTATATATGTTATTTCTCCATACCACCTTTGTTTTTCTATTTATATTTCATTGAAATCTTAGTTTTAATAGTAGCTATGTCTTTGAAGTTGATTAATTAACATGTAGAAATTGTTATTTGTGTAAACTTGTAGATATCATATCCAATGGAAAGAGAGAAGCCTTTGAGACAGAAGCATAGGAGGTCATCACATTCTTCGAGAGTTGGTGTCCGAAATGAAAATTGAAGATTATCGACTTCACCTTGGACTCAAGCTTATTGTATAGTTCACATTCATCTGATCATCGACATGGCAATAATGGTAGAGATTATTCCCCCTTATCATCTATGGGTGAAAGTGGATCTCGACCTTCCATATGGGAGACAAGTGTAGAAGCAGAGCAAGGTTCGCAAGAGGCTCGTCATCCTACATAGGGTGGTGAAGGTCGATCAAGGATGCAATATGTCTAGCTACCTAAGGGTTGTACACCCATTACGACCTATCTATCAGATTTACTGGATGAGATTCCATGGGAAAGTGGTATTCAACAAACGACCCTTGAAAGTTGTAGGGCTCACTATGACAAGCTACAAAACGATCTTTCTAGTTTGGATCTCGCTCCAGAGAACAAACAAAGTATAGATATGGTTTTGCAATCTTTACAAAAATTCATTGAGGTATATGAGGATCTTGGACCAACAATAGATGGTTTTGTTTCCTTGATGCAAAGAAGAAAGGCAGAAGTGATGGGTCTAGACAAGTGGGTTGTTGTGAAGGAGAGGGTGACTAGAGAACAAGCCAACTCAATGTTCAACTTCAAAGATGGCACATTTTTTATATGATCGGTTTCTTGCAGCCTATGGTCGGTTTCCATGGAACGATGAGGTTCCTAATTATTTTGCTAGGTTTTTTTATGATGAATTTTTTTTAGGAATGAAGCCAGAATATACTGATATTCAATCTGAGTTTTATGGAGTTGGAAAGGGGAGGATATGCAATCGAAAAGGTGCCCTTAGAGATCCTAGTACTCTTCGATCTCCACCTCCGATATCTTGTCCACCTAGGATTGTGACTTAAAAATCAAAGATGGAGCCCACATCACAAATTGGGACAACTGCAAGGCATAATGTTTCCGAATGTTTGACTTCAGCATTTGTAGAAGTTGATGTTGGATTGAGTCGAGAGAGGGATCGAGCCACTATTCGAAAAAATTGTGTTTACAAAACAAATGATGAGTTATATTGTATGGAAATTGAAGATCTAAAGGCTTATGCCAAGCTTTGTCATAATATAGCTTCGGATAGAATATCTAATGACACATCAAGTATAGGAGAGATTTGTGTACTTTCAATCTATTAATTTTTTTTATTTATTTTGAGTTAAATTTTTTGTTACATTATATCTATGTATGATAAATTATTTTTTGATGTATAGTAATAAATACGTTACATAAATGTTTATTGTTTTTCAGTTTTCTCGATTGTTAAATGAATTTAATTTTAGAGTCTCCACTTGTCAAAATGCTAGAAATGTAGAAGAACATATTGGAGAGGTATATTTAAAATTTACACATTTATATTTATGTTTGAAAGATTTTTTTTTTGTTTTTAAATTTTGTATCTTATTGTTAATTTGACTTATTTATGCAGGTTTCATTAGATTCAAACTTTTTAGATGATTTTCCATCTATTGTGAGCTAATGTTTTATTTTTTTTGTTTTTTAAGTTAATTGCTAGGCTTAATACTTTTTTGCTTTTACTATGATTTATTTATTAACAAAATTTAAATTTTAAGGGAAAAGAACATATTGAAATTGGAGGTGAAGATATAGGTTCTTTGATGGATGTGGATATTGGCACCAAGGTAATTTTGTTCATAATTGAATTGTTCTTTGATATATATGTTTAAATAGTTTAAATAATGTTTGACATTTGTAAATTGATTTTATATATGTTGAAGCTTGGGTCTCTTCAATCTTTTCGAGGCAAAAGAAAGACTCCATTGGACGATAGTGTTGGAATTGTAAGTTTAATGTTTTATTTTTTTGAATTTAGTTTAAAATAGTCTAAAGAATTTGTAAGATTTATAAATTGTTTTTATATATGTTGTAGCTTGGATCTACTCCACCTTTTAGAGGCAAAGAGAAGACTCCATTGGATGATAGAGAATTAGAGGTAATTTTATTAATAATTGAATTGTTCTTCGATATATTAGTTTAATGTTTTAATGTTTTGATTTTGGTTTAAAGTTCTTTAAATAATTTATAATATTCATAATCTGTTTTTATAGATGTTGCAGATTGTTACGAGTCCAAGGGAAGACTCTAGTCGAGGATAGTGGTGGACTTCCATTTAGAGAATTATTTATAATGTTCTTTTTATGTAGATATATATATGTTGCAGTTGATTTGGACATAGAGGAGCTTAATTTTTGGATTATATACATGTACTTTGAATTCACATGTACATAATTTTTGGATTATATACATGTACATTGAACTCACATGTACATGATTTTTTTTTTGGATTATATACATGTACATTGAACTCACATGTTCAGGATTGTTTTTTTGGATTATATAAATGTGCATTGACCTTAGATATTGTTTTTTGGATTATATACATGTATATGTAAAGGTTAGAAATGTTAAGAAGTTTTGATAGGTGCAAATATATGAATGTATGTAAATTATTAAATTTATGTTTGTTTCTTGTTGAGAAGTTGAGAGTGATAGAAATGTTATGAAGTTTTGATAGGTGCAATCTAATGTTAAGAATGAATATAAGGGGAATGTTAATGTTAATAATGAATATATGGGGAATGTTAATGTTAGGAGTCAATGTGGGAATGTTAGGAGTGAATTTTTTGATAGGTGCAATGTTAGGAGTGAATGTGGGAATGGGGTAATGTTATGAGTGAATGCTTTGATAGGTGCAATCTAATGTTAAGAATGAATATATGGGGAATGTTAATGTTATGAGTGAATGTGAAAATGGGGGAATGTTAGGAGTGAATGTTTTGATAGGTGCAATGTTAGGAGTGAATGTGGGAATGGGGGAATGTTATGAGTGAATGTTTTGATAGATGCAATCTAATATTAAGAATGAATACGGAAATGTTAATGTTAGGAATGTTAGGAAGTTTTGATAGGTGCAAATATCTAAATGTTTGGAATGAATGTTAAGAATGAATGTGGGAATGGGCGAATGTTAGGAGTGAATATTTTGATAGGTGCAATGTTAGGAGTGAATGTTTTGATAGGAGTGAATGTGGGAATGGGGGAATGTTAGGAGTGAATGTTTTTATAGGTGTAATGTTAGGAGTGAATGTGGGAACGGGGGAATGTTAGGAGTGAATACTTTGATAGGTGCAATCTAATGTTAAGAATGAATATGGGAATGTTAATGTTAGGATGTTAGGAAGTTAATGTTAGGAATGTTAAGAAGTTTTGATAGGTGCAAATATATGAATGTTTGAAATGAATGTTAAGAATGAATGTGGGAATGGAGGAATGTTAGGAGTGAATGGGAGAATGGGGGAATGTTAATGTTAGGAGTGAATGTTTTGATAGGCGCAATATTAGGAGTGAATGTTTTGATAGGTGCAATGTTAGGAGTGAAAGTGGAAATAGGGGAATGTTAGGAATGAAGGCTTCGATAGGTGCAATCTAATATTAAGAATGAATATATGGGGAATGAATATGGAAATGTTAATGTTGGGAATATTAGGAAGTTAATGTTAGGAATGTTAGAAAGTTTTGATAGGTGCAATGTTAGGAGTGAATGTGGGAATGGGGGAATGTTAGGAGTGAATGTTTTAATAGGTGCAATGTTAGGAGTGAATGTGGAAATAGGGGAATGTTAGGAATGAATGCTTTGATAGGTGCAATCTAATGTTAAGAATGAATATATGGGGAATGAATATGGAAATGTTAATGTTAGGAATGTTAAGAAGTTAATGTTAGGAATGTTAGAAAGTTTTGATAGATGCAAATATATGAATGTTTGAAATGAATGTTAAGAATGAGTGTTAGGAAATGTTAGGTGCAAATATATGAATGAATGTTAAGAAAGGTTAGGAATGTTAGGAAGTTTTTACAGGTGCAAAATATATGAAAGTACGTATTATTAAGTTTATGTATGATTGTATATGTAGTGTTGAGAATTTGAGAATGTTAGGAATGTTAGAAAGTTTTGATAGAAATATTTTTTATTACTAAGGTAAAATTAACAACATGATTCTGAATTTTAATATTTTTTATACTAAGGTAACATTATCAATTTAATTATTATATTTATTTTATGTTCCTTACAAGAAAAGAAAAGGATCACTACAAAGTTGCAGTAGTGAGGAAACTACAAATAGCATTCCTATATAACCCCCCAAGATTTAAAGAAAGGTGATGAAATGAATACAGAAAAACAAAAAGAAAGACTTGTAGAGTTACAGGGAGAATTCAAAAAGTTAATTCCCTCCATGTTTGATGGAGAATTTGAGGAAGCGATAGAATCTCAGTTGTTAAATCTGCTCTGTGGTGGAAGGAGGCTAAGAGTGTCAGTAACATACATAGTAAAGAGTTGAGTTGGAAATTTTTTTTAAAACTATTGAAAAAATGTATATGTCATAATGATATTATGATGAGAAAGCCCAATAATTCAATGATTTGAGACTATGATTCTTAACCATGGAAGAATTTGTAACTGAGTTTGTAAATTTACAATGCTATGTACCATACCTAAGAGTTGAAAAAGCTAAGGTATATAGTTTTATCAGTTGTTTACCCCCAGTGTATAAGGAAAAGATTGTGTTTGAAGTTCCTCAACAATGGATGAAGCAATTAGAAAGGCCTAGTTGTGCTACCATTTGTTTAAACAAATATCCAAATTGAGTAGAAGTTGGAAAAATAAAATAAAAATTGAAAAGATCGATCAACATAGGAAAGGATTTAAACCCTCACCTTTTGGAAAAGGAACAAGAGTTCATACTGATAAAAATTGCAACAGGTGAGGTTCAACCAATAGCAATGGGGTAAAGAGTATCGAAACTTCCAGTGGAGGATGGAATAGTAATCCGTAAGCATGTTGCAGGAAGCTTCTACTGTGAATGACATAGCCAGGAATATCCTTATAGTTAATGTTTCTTTGGAATATCAGTAGGTGGACCATTAATCCACCATGTTGGAAGTAGAAGGTAAAGTTTTGAACATACATGTTTCTATACTTATTGATTCGGGATCTAGTTTAAGTTACATTGCACAAAAAGTAGTTGAAAAGTGTAAACTTAGTAAGAAAAAACAAAAAATGCATGGTTGGTATAGCTGGAAACAAAGGTAAAAAGGAAAGTTGCTAAGATAGGTAAAGATTTGTTATTAGGTTTTAATGACTTGGATACCTTATTTAACTTAAATATACTTCCCCTAGGATCCTATGACATTTTGATAGGAATGGATTGGCTAGAATCTCATAAAGCTGTTATCGACTATTTGCATAAAAATTTTAATAGTGTGGATGAGGAGGATAAGTATCATACAATGAATGAAATTTATAGATCTTTATCTACGCAACAAATTTCAGCACTACAACGTAAAAAGTGTATTAGGAAAGGGTGTCAATTTTATGGCATCAAAATTAAAGAATTTGAGCCTAAAAAATAAAAAATGGAATTGGAACAATTTCCTATTTTAAAGGAATTTGAAGTTGTATTTTGTGATAAGATATCAATATTACCACCTAAACGATATTTAGATTTTAACATAGATTTAATGTCGTTTTAAACACTAGTATCATGAGCTCCATATCATATGAGTATCCCAGAATTAACGAAATGAAGAATACAATTACAGGAGTTACTAGAAAAATGATATATTCAGCCTAGTGTATCTCTTTGAAGAGTACATGTTTTGTTTGTGGGTGTTCTAGTAATATGATAAATTGTAATGTATTATTATTGTTTACTATCATGCATGGATAACTTATAATTGATGAATAGATAACCAACCATTGATGGCAGATAACTAGAAGAACGCGAGCTAAAAAAAATTCCGGCCAACAAAAAAAAATTTATGTTTGCATTGTAAATAACAGTTTCGTAACGAAAAAACATTGTTCGACTGAATAACCTTTGAGACCTGAAACTTGCACAATTTTCAGGTTTCTCCATTTTCGCAAGGTAAAATGGATGCCTTACACTACAAATTGACTGTCGAACTTGATACCATTAGTTTCATCATTGAATCTAGTTTCTGTAGGTATAGATTTTGTTGTGTATAGGTGAGATACGATATTTTTATTTTATTTTTTTCTTAACATGTGTAGAGTTTCTTTTCATCTCTTTCAACATGCAGTGAAATGAAAAATATATAAATTTAAAAATACACCACCTGAAAAATTGAAACAAATATGGTGCACTTAATTGGAGTGTCTACTTCAAAAGGGTATTCATATACTTTTAAATTTTATAGTCAATTGAGAGAAAAGTGGCACAACCAAACACATGTTGAAAATTGACAAGGTTTCCCCATTGATCGAATTCAAAAAAATATTATAATTAGTATATAGATCATTTGGTTACAAACTTATAGTCATCGCAATAGTATATTGTGTGTAGATTGTCGTAACATATTTTATTTTTTCAAAACACAAGTTTAACAATGATTTTAGGGGCACAGCCAAACATGTCTATTTTTTAGTCCTTTCATTTTGAAAGGACACACTGTCAAACATTTTCCGAAACGACACATCAAATATCAATAAAAAAAATTGAAAAAATTATGAATAGAAATCTAACATAATTCTCTAAAAGTTTTTTTTTTACTTGAAAGTGAAATTCTAAACAAAAATATCACTTTCGTTCGCCCAAAGTTGAAAAACATGAAAAAATAAAATTTATTTTCTCATAAGACCCCCCAAAATAGACACCCATAATCATGGATTCACCCACCACAAAATGCAGTATAGATTATAAAACATATAAATCCCTAATCACTGACCTAGACATAAGCACTAAACTTATAAACCAAGCAAGAGGACCACCTTCACTTCACAAGATAAAAGAAATTCAAACAAAAAGCTCAAAGGCTTGAAAAACAAGCAAATGATGTGATGCACAAGACTTTAGACTCACAGAGTCATGCCAACAATAGAAGACTTCCAAACAACTAAAAATTCAAAGAGACAGGGACAAGCAAACCCTACCCAACTTTTAGGCTGCTACAGGAAACACGCGACTGTGTATGCAGGAAACCCGCGTATGACACGCGACTGTCTTATAGAGAAACCCGCATATACAAGATCATACACGTGACTGTGTATGCAAGAAACCCACGTATGACACGCGATTGTCTTATAGAGAAACTCGCGTATACAGGATCATACACGCGATTGTGTACACAAGCAACCCGCGTGTACTTCCAAAAAAATTTCAAATACAAAGGATTAGCAAAGACTTCTAGGCACACTACACTATAAATCAAAAGCAAGGTAAAAAAGGACCACACTCAAAATCAGAATCAGAACAAAGATTGGTAAAGGGAACCTACAATATGAACCCATGGTAGGTTGGACTCCCCAGCGGAGTTGTCGGTTCTGTTGTACAGGACAATACACCCTTGTAACCTAGGGTCTAGGGTTACCAACTTACTATTAGACTTGCAGAAAATCATCTTTTACAAAAATTGAAATGAGAATAGAAAGATAGTTTGACTTACCCGGTTTATGATGGTTGAGCCAAACTTTGTCTTCTCTCACTTCAACCTTCTCCAAAGCTTATAGGGCTACTTCTCT
Organism: Pseudotsuga menziesii; assembly: GCA_001517045.1. NCBI lineage: Eukaryota > Viridiplantae > Streptophyta > Pinopsida > Pinales > Pinaceae > Pseudotsuga > Pseudotsuga menziesii. Next base: position 195,831 of record LPNX010172705.1, read on the forward strand.
TCACCTGCAAAGAGCCAATTCTTCAAGCAATATCTCATACATATACATATCACGGGTTAGATGAAAAACATATTAATAATATAAATGGCATTATTCATTAACCAATATACATGATAAAAACACAATGCAAATATTGGAAGCAGAATTATCTTTATTAATAGACAGTGAATAGGTGAGAATACAACCCAACTTCTGACACAAGGACTCCTCTGCAACCGAGGACTCTGAGTTATGCTGCTCCAAGACTCTAAAGATATACCACCAACATAAATTTGCTCTTCAAAATTGATTGATTAGTCCCATCCCAAGGCCTCTATTTATACATTGGGAAATAGAGTGGTTTCGAAGGTTAGGATGGTTGAGACAGTTGGGAATCGATATGGATTAAGGCCCAACTAATCTCATATAATCATGATTTATATTTTTTAATGTCGAATTAAGGTACAAGCGAGTGTTTATATAGGCAATGCGCGTATGACACACTAGTTTCTTAAAGGAAACTCGTATATGCAATGTACACGTGGGTTGTAATGCATATAGTCGCGTGTGACACGCGAGTTGCAATGCACATAGTTGCGTGTGCAACCCAAAACTCAAAATAAAAATATATCAAGATGGTCTGGATATCATGCATCAAAGTTCATGCACGTCTATAGTGTTTTGATCAGTTCAATCCTAATTGTCCTTTTGTGTGCCGACATAATGAATGTCAGCACTCGGATGGAGAAGTGTCATTTTGGTTGATAACAGTATTGGGAACCTAGTCAAAATTCCTTTGTGATTGATGGTGAAGTTATTGACCTCACTCTTGATGATATATACTTCCTAATGGGTTTATCTTAGAAATGAGTTCCAATTATCCTCAAGGGGATTAGGAAATTTGATAGTATATTTACCGTGCAAGAGTTAATAAACCTATTTCTCCACAAGGACCCACAATATGGGTTCTTTAGTTCCAATAAGAAACATTGAAAGTTTACCTTTGATGGGAGTTATTTCAACCAATTCTCGAGTGGAAGGTTCATAAGTGCTCCATCAAGCATCCAAATCACATGTTTTATGGGGTGGATTTATTAAGGACTACCATGCTTGATTAATGTATTGGTATTCTAGTAAACATGAAGTCTCAATTGACAAGTTACAATATAGGGAAACAAAATACATTTGGTTATGGGAGAATACTGGTCTCTTTCTTGTTAGAGAAACTCTCATGGATGTTCCCTTGTATTATTATCCCTCCTCTTGAACCCAATCATCCAATAATTATCTATTGGACTAATATGATGTGCAAGTAGGGAAGTGGACCTATTGCTAGTGCCTTTGATAATGACTTCTTTGATTGGTGTAGGTTTCATCTTCCAACCATAAAATATTTCCTTTACATCGTTATGGGCTAAAGTGGAAGTCCTAAGTTGGATTTATCTCCCGACACACAATGTGGAAACATCAGTAAGAAATATTTTTGTTTTCATCTTTTTGAAATATATGATTTTTTGGATTTATTGGATTTTTTGTTATCTTTTAAAAGTAAGAGTTATTTTTTTATATATAATTATTAATTTTATTTTTTATGATGTATATGTAGGACCGGTATGACCAACACGATATCTATGGATTCAATGATAAATTGTCCAACCCAAGGAGGGTCCCACAAGGAATCTCAATTTTATAGAGTAGAACCTTGAGAGACTAACCCTTGTGATTCTTGCAACGTGAATCAAGGACCTCATAGAGGGAATTCAATTGAAAGTAGTTGTATTTCCATGTGCATGTATTTTCCTTTCTCGTTGAGTGGTGACTACAATATTATTCTAATGAGATATTATTGGGCCTCATTCTTGATATATGTCATATGTACCAATTTTTTGTTCTTTTTGGTCCTATATATGCATTATCGTGGGATAAGATGCCCGATTTTGTATAACATTCTACACATTTTTGTACTTGATGTAAGCTTCTATTATCTATTAATGAAAAAAATTGGCTTCTTTTATATACAAATGTTTTTGATATTTACATTTGCTTGACTATAAGTGTGAAAAATGCCAATCTAATACATCATTTAGAAATGCATCAAATATAAAATTACAAATTCTTAGAACACAAATGTATGTAATAAATTCAAAATGAAATTCAAGAAGTCACGCCTATAAAAAAAATATCAGAAGAGCGAGATCACTAACACAATATATGCCATTGAGTTGTGGCACTGCTAACTGTGAGTCTAGGTGTACCACGAAACTTTGGATTCTATTTGAGATAGAATCAAATAGATGTTCAATTATTGCACTGTATTCGACAATGTTATTGGTAACCAAACCCAAGCATATTCCTCCTTAACTCACCAATTGGAATGTCAAAGTGTATATCACCCAAGCGATGGAGGAAATATTACGAGTGTGAAATCTAGCACCATCCATAAAACCCACAAACATGTGTGCGTTTGTTAGAATATGTTAGTCAAGTACAAAGCATGAAGAGCTATGTCCTAAAAGAAAACCAAACAATACAAAATACAAAATGACTTAAACTACTTCTAATACAATAAGTACCTAGACATAATTCTTCTTAAGATAGAGCCCATTTCTAGGCCCTTTCAGCACATTCTCCTAAAATTATTCTAATTCATAATACCCTTTACTAAGGGATCACATCAATGTTTAAGGACCAAGACACATCGAATTAAATTCACCTTATTGTAACTCAACATCATCTTGGTAATAGACAAGTATCGTATCTCCTTCAAAAAGACACGGGGGCAGGATGATTTATCATATTGATATTTTTGACATGTTTCTTATGTGCCTCTTTTGCAGTGGACACATCTCTTAAGTGTTTGTCAAGTTGTTCCAAGTATGCTAGACCTCAAGAAAGAGGTCCGTGGATAGCTTTAAATAAGGGATCTCACATTCAATAGGTAAGATATATTTGAATCCATGTACAAGATGAAATGAATTAAATCATATGGTAGTATTGTCTATTTTTTTGGTATGCCCAAATTGACAGTTATAACATAAGTATTAGTTAGTTTTACCCTTGCTAACTACCTATTATAGAATGGTTTTCAAGTATTTGTTAACAACCTATACTTGTCCGTTCACTTGTGGATAGTAAGGTGAGGAGTGGCCCTATTAGAACATTAGCTTATTTGATAATTTCATCATCATTTTATTTTGAAAATGACTACCATGAGAAATGAAAATCAATTTGAATAACATAAATCTAGCAATAACTTGATTAAATGTGAAATGTGTTGTTGTTTCATCGTCATTACTAAAATTTGGCATGGATTTATCCACTTAGTGAAGTAGTCCATCGCCACAATAATGTATTTATGATATTTCACTGATGTCAAATTGCATGTCATCAAATTCACCCCCCATTTAGTGAAGGAACCAACAATGATAACAAGATATAATGGAGTGGGATGTGCACACATTTTCCTCATGAACATTTAGCATGGATGGAACTTCTTTACCACTTCTACATAGTCTTTAAAAATAAAAGGAGAATAATATCCTACACAAAATATTTTATGGACTGGTTCCAACCTAGATAAATGGCCACCACATGCTCCACTATGGAAATCATTTAGAATCTTCTCGGCTTGTTCATAATTTATTCATTGATGCAAACCCAAATCAATCCCTCAATGATACAAATTTTCACCAGTGTTAACTTAATGTTTCACATGATGAGGTATGCATTACTAGTCCTCAAAAGAGAATTAATAAGGAACCTCTGTGTCTAGAGATACATTAGGATGTCTCCATACCAAGGGTCATTCAATGTGATGAGGAAAACATGTTCATTAAGTAAAAATTCATTTTCAATTGGTTCTTCACCATCTCTAGGTAGCTTCGACATTAGCTCAGAAAACACCAAGGATTCTTTAGACTTAACTGACACTAACTCTAAGTCAAACTCTTATAGAATAACAATCCATTTGTTGTACTTTCCCTCGATTATTTATTTGCTTAATATGTTTTGAAATGGATTGATATTTTCTACCACTATGGTTTTTTTAACAATAATGTACTATAGACTATTTGGACACCATGAACAACTTCCTATGCCAACTTTTCAACATGTGAATACTTTGTCTTAGGACCAGCCAAGTTCTTTCTTAAACAATACACTACATTTCCTTAATGTAGTTCATCATCCTAAACCAAGACCATACAAATGGTAGATTCAAACACCACTAAGTATAGCAAGAAATATCTATTGTAGTATAGAGGAATAAGTACTGGGGTGGACATTAAATCCACTTTTAATGTATTGAATGATTGTCGAGGGAAATTATCCCAAATGAATGAGACCCATTTCTTCAAAAGATACATGAAACCTTTTATAACTTTGACGTAATTTGCGATGAATTGTCACAATAAATTAGCCTTACCTTTGAGGCTTTATAGTTGATAGACATTTTGTGAGGGAGTCAATTAAACTATCACCTCAATATTGAATATTTGGTCTACTAGAATCACATGTTTAGATAAAATGAATCCCGATAATCACCCAAATATGACACAAAATATACACTTATGAGGATTCAAATGAATCTTGTAGTAGCAACATCAGTCAAAAAATTCCTTGAGATGTTTAGGATGATCAACCCTCCTTTTTTATCAAGTTGTCATGTCATCAAGGTATACTTCAAACAAGGCATTTTATGTAATGGAATGCATATGACATGGCCTACTGAAAAAGTTTCTCTAGGATTATTTAGGATGAAAATCATTTTCCTATATGCAAGAGTTCCCCAAGGACATATGAAATTTGTTTTGTGTTAATCTTCAGGACATATTTGAATTTTGATTATAACCAAAGAATCCATACATGAATGAGAATATCTCATTTCCTGCACACTCATTGATAATTTGAGAATCCCTAAAGTTAGTACAATCTATAATGTTTCCTTTATTTTTTTTGGCAGGTACCAAATTGGAAACCCATTCAGTTAATGGCATTAGGTAGATGAATTGTGTATGGAGCAGTTTCTCCACCTCTACTTTGATGGTAGAATCCTTCTGTGTATTAATCAATCATGGCTTTTGTTGAATATGTTTCACTTTGGCATATTTATTAATCTCATGTTCAACAATTCTAATATAAACTCCTATCATTACCTCATACCATCAAGAAAATATGTCTCGATATTCCTTAAATAGTGTAGTACAAACCTTTACTTCCTTAGAGGAACAATTTGCACCTATGAATACATTTTTATGGCATTAGGATTCCTATAAACAATAATGGGAATATTTTTGGAGATGTTTACATTGTTCCATTCTTCATATGCATCATGTGTCATAAGGGGAATCCCATACCATTCTATGTTTTTAGGTCTTATGATCCCTTTTTTCATCTATCCTTAGACCATCCATCATAGGATGAAAACATGATCATTGGTGCATGTCCTTCCATGGTCTCTCAATTATATACATGGTCTCTAAAATAGCTTCATCAAAGCGAAATACCATATTTAGGATATCTTGATAAGGTGAGGAGTTGATGGCCCAAATGGACATAGTGTAAAGATCATGTTGTTACATAAATGAAGAAGCACAATTAGTTTCTATTGTGGATGATTGAACAACCTTGTGAGTTAATTCAAATGCAAAAATTTCCATTGGGGCCCCAGTATATCTAATTCCTTCTACAAAAATAGAGGATACCGGAACTACCCATGAATCTTCAATATAAGACCTTTTGAAGTGGCATATCCTTACCATGGGATTAGTAGTGAATGATGAGATCACATAAATTTGGGAAATGTTATCTTGAGGTTTGAGTGGAGAAAGATAAAATTTCTCATTCGGTTCATGTACATCCCCACTCCAACATTCTCGTTGGCTCTCATGGAGTGGCCTACAAACAATACATTGGAACCTATTGTGGAGACTGATTCTTCTTTAGTTACAATATTCCCTCATGAGGAAAATGGATAACATGGAATATCGAACACACAACTACTAACATGGCATAATTCCAACTGCATCCTAAAAGGAGGTTGTAATTGAGAGGAGCATCAACCACTTCTACTTTTACAGACACAATACTCCCCCCTATATCAAATTAAATCATGGGGATAATTTTGTGAGGCGTAAAAATATGGCCATCGAATGGTTTTGGCATGGTAGTAAATAGTATTGTCTCAAGTGAACCTACAACTTTCCAACATGATAAGGACATCACACACATAAAATCCCCTTCATCCACTAGAGTCCTAAATATGTTCAATCTTATTTTTGAAACTTGTATCGGTGTGTGGAAGCTGAGGTTTCCAGTTATCCATGTCAAATTTTATTAGCTGAGAATCCAAAGGATCTATAGCTCTAATAGTCAATAATACTTTTTTTCATTGTATAGGGCATATTTGAAGCACCTCTAATGTGGACATTGTGCATGGTGCTTGATATAGGTCTTTAACAATGTTATAGTTTTATGTGCCTCAAGCGTTAGGATTATGCATTGACCTCTTTAACACAAATTTTTATATGTGTGGCATTGTGCCATTTGTTGGCTTCTCAATATGTAGAGGATTTTTCATTTCCAAGTTGGAAACTTCCTTTCCTTTGGATCCAAATGTAGGTTCCTCTTAATTTTGAGATATAGTATGAACATTAATTTCCCATTTTTCCATGTATATGTTGGAATTTGATGTGTTTTTTCCTTGTGATGAGCATCCTTGATTTCCCCTATATGGAGGTACAGAGTTATGTGGGACTCTAGAAACGATTTTCTAGTGTTGAGGAGGACAGGGTTTCATGAAAACAATAGGTTGTTGAGGAGCATCTTGATGTGAAAACAATCATTGGGTATCCTCCAAATTAGTACATCAATGAGTCAAATGGTATTCCTTGCAAAGTTTACATGTAAATATGACCTTATTTTTATCGACATTATTTCCCGCATTCCCATTCTTTTTATTTTTCTCTTTATTTTTCCTCCAAAATGCTAGTTCCCTCTTTTATTAGTTTCCTACACATACAAGAAATCAGAGGATTAAATGGGATTGGGGGTGTTGGCGACAAAAAGTGTAACTAGAATTGTGTTTGCATTTAAGAAAAATTGTCCTATTTGTGTCATAACTTCTCTAGTCATGGAATTATAAACAAATCCAATAGCACCATTATCATGTGGCCCAGGATGGAATTTATTTGGATCCATCTCTGCTCATGAAATAGTAGGAAAAATATCATACAACATTCAATACTAAGAATATACCAAGTCCCACTGATGGGAAGGCTTGATAATCGCTTGTGATTTAGTCATAAATATTGGCAACATTATGTCTTTTGCAATATAAGGTAGAAAAAACTTAACAAACCAATCTACTAGAAACTTGTCAGGTACCTTACCCTTAATCAATTAACATCACCTTCACCATTCATGAATATGATTAGAGATGTGTGTCGACTTATTCTATTGAAATAATTTTAAAAGATCAATTTGTGTCTCAAACTGGACAAGCAATTGGAAGTGGTTCAAGTAAGTCATGACTAAAGCACCAAAGCTATGAAAAGAGGCTTGTGGGAGCTCTATATAACACTTCATCATAACCCCAATCAACTTTATTTGAAAGAGTATTATCCTAATTCCATCATCCATCAGTGAATTGGATGAACACCACATATGGGATGTCATGATGTGTAGTAAGATCTTCTCCAGGTTTTCCTTTGAATTTAAGCATAGTCAAAGGTAAATTCATTAGGAAAGGAGGCCAAAGTAGATTGTTCATTACCGTATCATTGGTTATTTTTGTTATAACCGAGATATTTAAGGTCACAAAGAAATAAAACTTAGTTTAAGCGAAAGAATTCCAACTCCCATGAGCATGTGCTAAGGATTGATTTATGAAAGACTTACCTGGTATATTAGCACTACCAATCATGAAATATGATTTGATTTGATAATCATGTGCATTACTATGGATGAGTGGAACTTGCACATATGATAATAAATCTCTTCTAATCATGCCTCCCATTATAGGAAAAGGCATTATCCCTTGAGGTATACTAGAAATCATGTAATCTCTAGTTCCTATCAAGAGTACTGGTAAAGGAATCTGTCCACCTCTAAATAGAAATGCATTGAATGGGGTGACTGAGATTCCTATTGAAGTGTTATAATTTGTACCAAATTGATTACTAATAGTCATATTTGTATTCCAATCGATGGAATTCTGAAATAAAAGGAGTTTCTACCCTAAGGAACAGATTCCTATGTTCTTACTCCACTATTAGGAGTTGCAAATGAGGGGACATGTCCTCCCATAGATACTCCATATATCGGGGTGAACAATTATGAGATAGAATACTAGATATGGTGGATTTCACTCCTCCCATGGGATTGTTAGAAGTCGGGGTAGAGTTTCCCCTATCCCCTAAACTAACACTATTATCACTCATGTTTACCCACTAGTATAAAGGACCAAATAATTCATTGTTCCTTCGATAATCAAAGCTACAAGTATGGAAGAATTATGGACTATGATAACTAGTGGAAGGAATGTTAAAATGAACAACAACTACAAGTTCGTTCAAGTCCTCGATATCAATTGGACCTAGGCGCATAGAGATAGGAGGGAATGTACCCCCCATAGGTAGCATGATGTGACTATTAAAATCTATTGAGAACCCTCCATGTGATAGTTTGTCATATTTATTAGCTTATCCCTCTCTTTCCTCTTATGTGGGATTGTTTGGAATTTATGGGTTTTATTTGTTAGGATCTTGAGTGGGCTCCAAATTATCCATCATGTGTCTCCTTAAAGGAAACTCCACCCTCTCTAGTGAGATGCCTCTAGTCCTTCTGAACCTACAAAGAGGTTGGTTGACAACTTTGACACAAAATCGAAGAAAAAATTAATGTAACAATTAACCAAACCACGCACCACTAGAAAAAAATATTAAAGATGCAACCAAGAAATATTACTCTTCCAAAGACAATTCAATGAAGAGGTGAAATTGGTCCTTTGATAGGTCACCTGATATGATAAAGGTCCAATTCTAACCAATTAAGGTGAGGGATATAGTTATGGTAACCTTGACATAATAATCATCCAAGGTGCAATTTCCATCATGAAGAGGGGCACCCTCTAGGGGAGCTAAGGAAAATGTTAAGCGTCTATCTCAGGTACCATAAGAAACTCTCTCTTGTAGTCACTAAGGAGAATCATAGGATAGGAAACTATGGTGACCACTTCGTTATCGATATTTGGGTGGATGGTCGTAGGATGGGTGTATATAAATGGGTAGGGAATGTATGACTTAAGTGCTAGACTTGAAACTCCAGTGAAAAGTGGTGTCACCCTAGGGACTTTCCACTTCACCTATATAGAACCCCTAGACTCACCTATCCCACCAAAACATCAAATGAGTGGAAAATCCCACTCGATTTCTTATCTTTTCCTCGTTCTTGATGTGCATGTTAGGCACTCCTTACCAATAACTGCCTTTCACTGCTAATGTATTTTACACTCTCTTAGTAATATCCTAGTTTCATTTTATGTGGCCTTGAAAATTTTAATCTCCAAACCTACAACCAAGACCCTGGAACATAGAATAATGTTGGTTTCTAGAAATAAAACAAACCTAGTTCTTTTCACTTATATTTCTTTTAAAAGATTGCTAAATTTCGATTAGGAAAAATGTGAGGCAATAAAATGTTCACAAGATGCAAATGTTTTAAATCCGATATTAAAAATACTTGGTGAACAAGCAACTTCATTCTTCATTGAAACAATATCTGACACAACTTTTATGAAATACAAGAACAAACACACCACAATATCAAAATCACTAATTCAATTTTATTTAAATAAAAAGAACCCAAGAAACATGCATCGAAACTCACTAAAGTGGAAAAATGCATCAACACACCTTCACCTGCAATGCGTTAAATCAAGAAAAAAGGTACTAAACAACATGGTTTTTCTATTCTTCTCCTACAATGCACTAAATCAGGAAAAAAGGTACTAAACAACAAGGTATTTCTCTTCTTCACCTAAATTCACGGAAAGAAACAAGAGAAAATCTAAGCAAATGTTTTTCGTCTTCCTTTAAGGAAATGAAACCTATCCAAAGCTACAAAATTGTTTAAACCAATCAAAAAACCCTTGAACATAGGATTGCATCACTTTTAGGATTCCTAGAGACCGAACACAACAACAGACAAATCAGAGAAAAATAAGAAAATAGGAAAGAACTCTATTTTATAGACCCCATGCACCTGTTACTAAATAAAGGAGTGTGGCCACATGCTTTTTGTGAAGGTAGGGTGCATGGACTTCAAGTCCCATGTAATATACCAAATTTCGGCATCATATTTTATTTATATTGAAAATATATTAGTTATTGTTGTGAATATATCTCAACTTCATTTTGAAACAAGAATATGATTAGAAAAAATACCATTTAATTAGTGGCATGTATATAAGTGGAGAAGAAATCCATTATCTTTGTTATATTTACTCTATGAAAAAACAATTGGGATAGGTTACATTAAAAATTGGAGAACCATGACACTATAAAAGGTAAAATGGGAGGTATGGATCTAAGGTAAAAATGGTTAACAAATGTCAATTTCAGTTTGTAAGTTTCTGCAGTGAGTTATGTTGAAGTAGGGTTTTTCCGGAAATTCTGCAGTAGACATTTTTAGTCGACGTTTCGATTCTGAATCAGGAACCATCAACTAACTACTTGTCCTGATGATGGTTCTCGATTCGGAATCAAAGCGTCAACTAAAAATGTCAATTGTCAAAACAAAAATAAAAAGTCGTAAACAATAGCCATGTTCCAATTTATGAAAAAACGGTAGTTAAATAATAATAATGAGGGACACCTCAAGGGGGTATACTATTTTTTAGCACCAAAGGAAAGGTGATAGGCATGTGAATGAGACAGTTAATGTCATAACCAAGAAACCAAGAAAATATGTTGTGTATTGTTATGAGCACATTCAAGGTGTTAGGTACGACATGGATTAAATCATTTTGCCACAGGAAGTGACTGGAATTGATAGAGTGGCTTGATATTGCTAAAACCACTTCCATCATATTTTCATAGTTTCACTCAGGGGTAGCTACTGGCATGTGAAAGAGATTAAATTTCCTAGTAATATTAAGGCCTATAGGTTCATGGACCTACCCACTGGTTTTTCAAATCAGCTAAGCATTTTTTTAAATAAGTATCACTATGAATTTATCAGGAAGTTAAGTATCTATCTGGTTAAGCAAATGTTATACTAGTTTATGGTTTAAAAGTAAATACATTATTATTGGACTATTTTATTGTATGATCTTCTATTTGTAAATGTTAAACTCTTTAGCTAGATAAATATTGTTGTGTATAATAAATTGGGTGTGTGTTGACCCCGGATGCGGGTGCTTCGAGGAGAGACGTGGAGATAGGAAGGACAACCCATTGAATGCCACATGGGATACCTTTCACTAACTCTCGAGCATTAATGCATCTCTCCTCACAGCGCAGGTCATTCAACATGGAGGACACTCTTCTATGCTCACAAGTTAGCTTGCACAAGCTCGGGGCTTTAATGGTTGACTCCTCCCAATGCAGGTCATTTATGGTTAACGACATTTGGCCCAGCATCTAGGTCACCTCGCATGATGGCTCCGCACGGACCCAATTTCTACAGAGGTTTTTCCTCCACGCATTATTTTCCTACCCCATTCTAACATGACTTACCAGCTCTCAACCCAGGAAGAAGGTCAAGGTTTGGAAGCAGCAAGATCACTTACTAGCCATGTAGTGACGAATTTGTACAATGCCTTGCAAGGGGAGCATCTCCAGGGGATCACGAGGTTGTGTAGTGATGTGGCACTCCATCTCCATCGGGTATGGTTTCCATATCCCTCTCAAGATACATAGGTTTGTGGATGACTGGGAATCAAAATTAGTGTCTCACCACCAAACAACACAGCCCCTGAGGTAAATATTATGCCATTACTAGCGCATGAAAAATTTCCTTGCCCAGCTTCTCTAGGAAAGAGACAGAGCTCCTTCCCCATCTCCTTCCAACAATTCTGAAATTTTCTTGGGTCAGTCAAATTCCTCATATTCACCAATATTGCACCTACAGGACCCTCCAAAAGAGATCCCTTGGCAACATATCCCTCAGCAATAGGATACCATGTCAACCTGGCATGCGGAAGAATCTCTCCCCAATTCGGATCTGAATATGCAAAACGCAGGGGGACAAGAGTAGGTAGGAGACTCGACACAGAGGATGTCGGCACCTCCTTCTGCAACAAAACCACCTATGGATTAGGAACCATCTCTCTTTGTTGATGATGAAGACTACTACAAGCCCTTCCCCATTGTCGAAGAACCCTGGCATAAATCGTAAGGCATTAGGATTTTTTAATTTGTCTCTATGTTTTTTTTGTTCACTCGGTCTATTTGTCATATGTTGTTGCAACCATATACTTTGTTTTAGTTTTTTCTGGGGTGACTTGGTTTCCCTCACCAAGGGCATGTCCATGAAAGGTATTTTGTTACTATACCAGTGTCCTGACACTAATGATACATGTGGAACAGACTCTATGCATGTAATATTTTTTGTATATTCATATATCTTTCTGCAACTTACCAAAAAAAATAGGTGTCTATTGAAATGTCTAATATTAGAAAACCCTTTTTCACTTTATGCTAACTTAAAATGTATCTAAAGAAATAACAGAGAGAGTTATTGTAGATGGAAGGGGGAAGTTTGTCCCCTAATTTAAGGAAATATAAATGTATTCTCTGTAAACAGATAAGTATATGATATTTCATATATTATACATAGAAAAAAAAATCAAGATTTACCTTTACACATAGTTCTTTCACAAACATTGATACCCAAGAAAACAAAAATAGTGGTCTTAGAAGATTACTACAATTTAAATATGCATTCAAGCAGAAGTTGAGTTTTCCAGTAAGGTTAGTGTTACCCTAAAGAGTATTTTTAAGTTATTATTCCACCCAAGGAGCTCATGGCTCAAAAAAATTCTATTATAGAACTCGTACTTGTAATTGTAAATAACTAATGTTGAGATCATCAGTTTGAATGCAAGAATAGATCCAATATATTTCATCTTACCAATCGTTATATAATGTATTTCATCTTACCATCGTTATATAAAACAAATTTAGTAAATGAATATGAAAACACCTCTAACTATTCATTGTTGTAAACCATGATGTATAGGTTTAAAACCCCACATAATATCAAAAGAGATAAATTACACAATGCATACCCATTGCCATAATATCAAAATAACTTCCTAGGTAAATAAATAAACTAGTTTTGCATATTGTTTGAACTTCACTTGAATAGAAAAAAATAAAATACGAGCAATTATAAGGCTCATAAACTTATACAAGAAGGGGTATAAAAACCCCTTTAATATAAAACCCTAGATGAATTGTGGTGCCAAGCAACTAAATAATTGTTTACTGAATTCTCTATTGTAGGAACAACACAATTTCAGTCAAAAATAGATGAATTGTGGTGCCAAGCAACTAAATAATTGTTACTGAGTTCTCTATTGTAGAAACAACACAATTTCAGTGAAAAATTATTAACTTATCGCTCAAGATGATGACAAGAGTTACAAGGAATCCAAATAGATCCATATTGGTAGACCTGATAGAGCATGCATTGTCAGGTCATCACATGTGAAGGAGGAAAATAAAATGAGACAACTGATATTAATCGAATACCTTTTAACCCAAACGAACTACTAGGTAGAATAATAATAAACATGAAGTGATCAATTTTACCCCAAAGACGACCAACCCAGAACCTCCAGCAACCTTGACATCATGCATCATATTTATTTCAATCGGAGAATAGACAGGGTTTTAAATAAGAAAGAAAACAAAGAAATAAAGTGCTCAGGAAACATTACCCTGGCCATAAAAAGTCGTCATGGCATGCAAAGGAAATCATAAGTTGGAAACATTATTCCTGGGTACAAGTCGAAAACTCATAGATGAGATAAGAGATACTTATAAGCTTGATCCATAGCACAAGTGGGTATAAATTAATAAAAATATACATGGTAATAAAATAGCATTGCAATGTGAATATGCAAATGGGTTTTAAGCCCCAATAGCGCTCTAACAAAGCAAAAATAAAATAAAAAACTAGACACAATTTTTGCCATGTGTTGTAGAGAAAGGATTGTATGTATGGGTTTAATGACCTATAATGCAATTAGAGCATATAAATACTATAAATAGTGAGTGATTTACCATATGAACAACATATATGTATTGAAGTAAACGATATAAAAATAAAATTAACCCAAACCTTAATGCAAATTGCTGCAAATTGCTCATCAAAGAGGTGACCAATGATGTGTTGGTAATTAAGACTTGAAACAACCATAAACAAAATAAAATGATAAGTGGAGGGTATAAGTTATGTCTTAATGCAAAGCTTGATCTGCAAATACCAACATAGTAATATTACGTGCATAAACACAAGAAATGCACCAAGGATTGATAAGTGGACAATTCTAAATAAGCATAGTCATAAGAATAGGGCCAAAACTTCATTTATTTAATGTGACTACATCTAAAAATTTGCATCAAATGTATTATTTTCCATAAGTTAAAAATGCCATAGAACTTGACTGTTATTTATATGACTTACTTGAAATTGTAGTGTTTCTATCAAATTTCATGGTTGTTGAATCTTAAAGAAAATCCAACAAGCAGATATGTCAAGTGTTTTCAATGCCATACTAGAGGAGTTAGTTATGGGTGTAAACAAGGAGTGGCAGACCCTTTGTTAAACAATATAAAATCTAAAAAATGTTTTGCTTAGAAAAAGTGAAAACTAAATAAACCTTATATACTCTTTTCTAAATTTTATCATTAAAGATCACGATTAATATCACAACTTATCTAAGTCTAACATATATATAAAAGATATTTTTTTTATTCAAAAAAAATTGATGGTAAATTTGGGGTGCATTACAAATTGGTATCAGAGTTGTAGGTTACAACACTTAGACCTTTTGGGCTCAAAGAAAAACATTATAATTGCATAAATTGATAAAATAATTGTTTGTTTACAAAGAGACTATGTTGACAAAATCATCTAAAAGGGAAACTAAAACAGAGAACACAACATCAACAAATGGCCCAACAAAATCCAATCCAACCTCAATTTCCTATTGGACTTCATGAAGATCAAAGATCTATTATGAATCAATTATACCATTTAATTCTACAAATAGCTAGAGATAGAGAAGAACTTGAACAAGCCTGGCATGCATTAGATCAAGAGGAATATAGGAACCATAGGATAGAGAACATATCGAAAATATTTGTGCGTAAACCATATCTACTGTTATGGAATAATTCCCTAGTCAACGGAGAGTTGTAAATCAGTAGTCACGAGGAAAATAAATCTGGGTAGAATCGAATGATTGTAGAGAACTAGAAATCCCTTCGCAAATGATAGAAACTTTGATGATTCTTAGGGTTTAATTTCAAATTTATAAGGTAGATAATGAAATATTGATATCAAGAGGAACACCACGAACTGAATGAAATTTTTCTACATAACTTAACTGAGACAAAGACCAATAAATAGTCATGATAAACTACTAATCATAAATATAAAAAGTCTCATAAATCAAAATATCTAAGTGAGCTACAAAGAAAAACTAATTCCAATGCTGAGGATTCTAGTAGAAGTGGGTCTACTACACAAAATTCTAGAAGTGGGAATTCAAGAACTTCTTCACACAAGATGAAAAAACAACGTAAATTTTGAAAATGAGGTGCAGGGAGAATTTAAGAAACTTAAACCACCTACGTTTGATGGTGAGATGAAATTGGGTGAAGAGGTTTAATATTGGTTACTAGGAATGAGTAAATATTTCCATTTTTATGACTACTCTAGTAACCTGAAAAAAAAATGGCTATCTACAATCTACATAGTAAATATTCCATTTGGTGGAATGACCTAAAAGCAATGAAATATATTAGTCTGAAATGAATCACATCAAAGTAATGTAGTTATACCACATTTCATATGGAAGCTTCTTGGCAAGAACATAAGATAGAATTGTGTTAGCACTGGAATTGAACCAAAGGTTGTGGAAGTCTCGCTCCCAGGTAACAGCAAAACCACTTTCAAAGAGAGAACTAGCCTTCTGCTCTTCCGAGAGGGATCTCTCACCAAATATTAACAATGCCAGATATGTATAAGTGAAAATATGAATTATTTGTAAGATTCGTTGAAACATGACATACAACCATTGGGCAATGGAGTCAAGATGTGTAACAAAAATAAACAGAACTTGTGCAGGAAAATTTCAACACAGAGGCAAGATAGCCATTCAGCCACAGTCAAATTATAATTGTCTGGTGAAAAAGAAGAACATGAACAGACCATCAACACAGAGCATTTGAGAATGAATTATGTATTAACTTTGGAAGAAAGATTTAGTGGATATCTGAAACAACAGACGGAGCATAGAATTTATGAATTCCAAATTGTTATACATGTATTTCATACATGAAAGAAAACATAATGGGAGAGATAACTGGAAAAACATTCACATGAGAAAGGAAGCAACAGACTGTAACATAAACAACACATGAATCCCTGTGTAAAACGCTAACTTCGGCTCTGCAACTTTATTTAAAACTCTTGAAAGCACACACTGCAAAATTACATCGGTTCCAACCCTTTTCTCCTTCTCTAGGAGGTATATTTATAATATTTAAGACTTTCCAATCCGATGTCTCGGGATTCAAAATTTGTTACAACTGAAAAACAACTTCTAACAAACTCTAATGTGACATATATGCCACGATTTACATAAAAAAACTGAAAAATGAACTATGGATTGCGAGAGAAAATATGCGCAAGAGCCTTTTATGCTTCCATCGGGTCAGTGTCAGCTATACAAAGTTCTGGGAGAGATGACCATTTGAGGGGTGTGTCCACGGAGCAAATTTCCTGCATATTGTCATTGCCACTTCTATGGTTGCATCTTAAAATTTCTCAACCCATATTGCTGAATTGACCTCCATTGGTCAGGACCAGGAAAAGTTGCGACCGCCATGTCCAATGCTTGCACTTTGAGTTCCATATTTTGTACGTACAAGGTCTCAGGTGCTCTGGCACAGGTGGCTTTAAAATCAAACAGTAGTTCAAATTCACTGGCTAGCTTATCACAGATGGTCCTTCCTAACAAGGATTGTTGCATGTCTCAAAACTTACTGTTGTTTGATCGGCAGTTAACCATACGCTCCAAATACTCCTTTTGAGAGAACAAGGGTCCCTTCTCTTCCCATAAGAAGGGAATCCCTCTATCTACCAGTGTTCTGAACAACTGGATCACCTCCTTGAGCTTGTGCTCAATAATATCTATCTTGGCTTGTACAGTGTCCAACATCCTATGTTTAGCAATTATCTTCCTAGCCCCAGAGATGATAGCCACTTTGTTTTGGATATTGTACTGATTGGTCAAATAATATGACAAGGAGCTTAGGAAAGCAATGGCATTTTCTATTGTTGCCATAGGTCTTTTATGCACTTCTCCTAAAACTATCGAAACCTTTTTCCTGGCCTCTGTTAAATCCTTTTCTTGGTCTGCGATGAAATCTATATAAGGTCTAAACTTGTCAGCCTCTACAATGATTTGATCCTAGATCAAATGTCTAGCCCCTTGCAAGGTCGATTTATCGATCACATGTTAGCTTAATTTGGCATTTTGTTGTATCAATTCTTGACATTTCTCCCCCACCTTTTCCCTTTCTTGTCTCTCCTTTTCCTTTTCCTCCTTCAGCTCCTTAGGCTGCTGCTTTAACTTAGTAAGCTCTGTATATTTAAGGCCTATTTGGGACATTGCTCTAGAAAGAGAATTGGTGTCTACTTCTCCAACTACACTTACGGGATGGATTGCAGTCTCTGTGTATTTGTCCTGAAGCTCTTTTTCCTTTGTCGCTAGTGTGGCCTTTAATTGTTTTTCGCTCTCCGTCAAAAGCTTGGTATCTACTTCCCACTGCTTTTCCTTCTCTTCAAGCTTTAGTAGCTTGGATTTGCAATCTGTAAGCTCAGTTTTCAATTTCTCTTTCTCTTTTTTCGAATTCAGCCAATTCATATATCTGAGCAAGCTGGGTAGAAGGGATTTTCAACTTCTCTTTTAGTATCTGGATCCCCTTCTCTTTCTCATTTAGCAACTTTTGATCCAAAGCTCCTTTAGATGTTGGACCCTCTATTTGTACTGCTTCATTTTGCAAATTGTTAATTTGGGCCTTGAGGGCTTTATTCTCGACTCTTACCTTCCTCAAGAGATCTAGAGTTTTGGTTTTAATTGCCTCTAGCTTGGACATTTGTAGTGTGGCCTTCAGTAATCTAGAATTCAAGATGTCCCCGGTCTCTCTATTGAGGTGTATTATGTCAAAGTGGGAACCTTTGCAAGGTTTGCATTAACTTCTAACACTTTGTTTACCATTGTCAAAGCCAAGCTGAGGGTGTTAGTGGCATGATCCCTCACAGACTTTAATGCCACATTTGGGTAGGGAAACTGCATTACCTCATCATACAGGTCCAATGTCTCCTTAAAAGTTTTATCATCCCTTTCCCGGTAAGAGTCTAGACAATATTCTTTAGAGGAATTCCTACTTGGAGTTTGTCCATCAAATACATATTCCTGTATTTTCAACTTGGCTGCTTCGGCCTCCTCTTGTTCCTTTTTTTTCCCCACATTTTTCTTCTTCATCTGCCCCTTTGTATTGCTCCTTTTAACATGCACTAATTGTTGTTCTTGTTCTATTTTCTGCTTTTTGGGCATGCTGGCAGTGTCTACCTCTTCAGTCTCCATAGGCTCTGGACATCCTCTTTTTATTGAACTCCCTGAATAGTTGACCAACGATGAGACATTCCTAGATATTGCAACTAATTTTGACAATTCCCTTTGGGGAGAAGTTACCATTGGAAAGGGTGAGACATAGCTTCATCCTATGCTGACATCCATCACAGTAGGGTTAGGGAAATCATCCCAGTTTTCTGCTTCCATGAGCCTGAGTATTTCAGTGTGCTCAAAAGGCTTGCACTTATGAGCCTTCCTCCTTTTAGAAATTATTTGATGTGGACCGTAATTCACAACTTGTTCTAGAGAAAATCCCATGTCTTTGAGTAAGTTTCCAACCAGTGGCAAAGAAGCTCTGCTCCTGACTGTGTATGGTCCCACTTCCTAGGGGAAAATCAAATTTGAGCTCTTCTTATAGTTCAAAAAGTGTTCTTCCTCAACAGTGAACCTTTGCATGATTAATTCCAGGGAGAAATACCTGGTAGTCAGAAAATATGGTAGAATGTAGGGTTGATGCACAAAGCCATACAATATTATGATTGTTCTGAATTCTGTCAGGAACCAGTCTCCTCTCATCTTGCTATGAGACAATTGCAGTATTTGCCTCATCTCAGGAAACACCCTGGGTGGCTTTTCTTGAAATAAAAGGTCATACACTTCGACCATCATATGGTTCATGAATTTACAGTAGTCCTTGGCCATATCATTAGTGATATCTAACTCAGGCACTTATAGGTATTCTTCATTGTAAGCTATAAACATTCTCAGCAAAAAGGACTGGAATCTAAATACTTTGGTGCCATGGAAATTCGCTAACTGAGAACGAATGTTCTCGGCTAGGAATTCATCAAACTTAAGACAACGGGACTGATAAGATTGCCCTGGGAATTCAGGATTGGCAGGACAAGTACTCAAGATGAACAATAGACTCAACAATGACTCTGTGACATAACCGTTGGTATCTAGACCTAAAAACTGACTGGCCAGGGATACACACAATTGGGTTTCTTCATTAAATTGGCTAAGGTCGATGGGGTAATATAGGCTGATGAATTCACCATTAGGTTTTGAACAGGCCTTCAAGAAGGATTCCCTATTTTCGTCAGTGGACTCTCTAAAGAAACGTATGATATTTTCCTCTCGGTATTTTTGGGATATATTGACAAAATTGTCTTGGATGTGAAGGGTTTTATGGATGGTGGGAGCCTGGACTAAATAGAGGATTTTGGTATTTGACCTATTCATAATGAATCCTTCGGCGATAGAGAAATTGTCTGCACACCACTTGAAAAAATCAGGGCAATGGGGGGTTTGGTCGACAGAGAAAAAATGGAAAAAATATTTAAAAACACCACAGGTATCGCTACCCTGGTCCTTAAGAACTTCCAATTTACCCCTAGCATATTCAATGGTTTCCCCCACCGAGATGGTATCGGAAATCTCAGCATTCTCATCTACGAGACTTTCCTCTACCCTCTGACATGTGACCTCTGGTTCTGTACTATCTCTCACATTTACCACTTCTACTTCTCCTACTGTTTCCATTTTCAAATAGAACTGAGGGAGTATCAAGGGCCTACCTTGTTTTTCGAGTACAGTCTTCTGGTCTATCCGCGTTGGTGATATGTATGTGGTCGGAGTGTTCGGTGATTTCGAGGCTTTGGAAAAGACAAACCCTTCGAACTCCACGTAGACCCTTTTATAACTTTCTATACTACATAATCTCTATGCCCTTTCCATGCAGTTTGCACCGTGGATATTTCTCCGTGCGATCTGAGCCTTTGATATGTGAGGTCCTTTATGCCAAATTCTTCCTCACAATATGTGTGTGTAGCTTAATCTAGGAGGGTTGGCCTCTGCTGTTGATCAAGAATGACCTCTCCTCGCCACCATCGATCTGAGGGGACCCTACCACTTTTCACGACTTGAGATCCTGACCCCGTCCATGCTAGTTCAGATCATGAAATAAACCACGACCGTAGATCTATCTCCTACCTTGTAGTGACCATTGATCTTTGTGGCCAGTACCGCTTTTCACGATTTGAAATCGCAACTATGTCCTTGCTAGTCCAGGATGCAAAATCATTTATGGCTGTGGATCTACTTGTACTCCTATCTCGGCCATCAACTGTCTCCACTCTTTAATCTACTTCATGATCTGGAAAAGTGGCTTTGACCGAGCACTTTCACTGTGCAAAATGCTTACGTGCCATTGATCTATATTCGGAGTAATCTCCACCCTCTATTATGGCTCCCACTTAATGCCTTCAACGCATTCCAATATCTCGCTTTACCCTACGTCTATGATCTATGAGATGATTTTCCACCGTCAATCATCATCATTCCGAATCATAGCCATCAGTTTGTATTACCCTTTACCTCATTTCCGTTGTTGCTCATCCCAGGAGCAAAATGTCATCTCACAGATGCCTTCAACACCCTTGCAACTCAGGGGATGCCTTCCCAATCAACTCTTCGATAGGGTCCTTTCTCCATATATCTCTCATAATCAAAAATTTTGAATATGGTGCTAACAAATTTTTTTCTCAAATAGACTACACACAGAATTGCATCACCTAAAAACATAAATTTCACATCCTTGGAAAATAGAATGGAGTGTACCATATTCAAGAGTGTCTTGTTCATTCTTTCTACTGCGCCATTTTGTTGAGTATTATATGGGAAAATAGTTTGATGCATAATCCCATGTTGATGAAGATAGTTTTTAAACTCATTAGAGGGATATCCTTTTCCATTATCACTATGAAGAGTTTCCATTATCGCCATGAAGAGAGCCAATATGAGATTGTGCTTCATTCTCAATCCATAAATGAAAATTTTTAAATGTTTTAAATGCCTCATATTTTTTCTTCAATAAATAAACCCAACACATCCTAGTATAATCATCAATAAAAGACATCAAAATATTTATTACCATTTGCAAAAGCGACATGCATGGGGACACACAAGTCAAAGTATATCAACACTAATTTTTACATGCTCTACATTGTGAATCCTGGAAATGTTTATTACTATGTTTGTAAAGAATATAGGCCTCACATTGTTTCATATTATTTGGAATGGTGGGAAAACCATAGAGACCACTATTCTTTAATAAACGAAGACTGGCATAATTGATATGCACATATCTTGTTGGAAGAAGTTGTCAATGATGTCAACAAGTTCAAGAGATTGTTGAATTCATTAATTTCAAAGGAATAGTGATGATCTGACAATGAAAGTCTTAAGGAAATGATAATGATAGGATTGTGGTTTGGTACTGTTATATTTTTAATGGTTATACTAGATCTTAAAACATTTAGCATCTTAACATCATAACCATAAGCAATGGATCACTAAAAGAAAGACAAGTGCAGAAACACAAGAGAACAAAAGAGAACACAAAGATTTTCCTCAAGGAAACCACAAGGGATAAAACCCCGCAAAACTTCCTCAGTATAGAATTCGACCAAGACAATGTTAAACCCCAGAAACAAGAATAGTTGCTCATATTCCACAGCATACTCTTTCCCTCTCTCTCCATCGCAATACTTCATTGTTTTATCTATTATAATGAGAGAGGCCCCTCACCTATTTATATACTTCAGTTGACTATCCCTCTGACTTAATAGGTCCGACTTCTCTAACTGAATGGGCCCACTTATCCAACTAGACACCACAAATAACATTTATCATATTGAAACTTGGGTACTATTTCCCTGACTTACAATGGAGGGTTTAACTCATGACTTTTACATGACCAATTACATCAAGGACATCTCTGAATGGATGAATAACATCTATGAAGGAGAATACAACAAAAGAACAATAGAATATATTCCAAAGTTACAAAACTTTAACACTCCCTCTTAACTAGGAAGGTATTCTACATCAACAACAACCATCATCACAACTGTACAACCGACTGGTGAATCCCTATATGCCATAGGAAGTTTTGGAACATCATCATTTATCTTCATCATCGATCTCAGCTAGATAATCTTCTGCAATCTTCAGTATATAAATACTGAATCAGCTTTTGTATGTACTCGATCATCTTTTATCATCTTCTGAATTATCTTATCAATATGAGAGTATTGAATCATCTTTTGGGTCTTCTTCTTATAGCATCAATATGTGAATACCGATTCATCGGCTATCACATATGTGTATGAATGCGAGATCATATTCTGGATCATCTTCTATGTGAATATTGGATCATCATCTCTCTTGTCAGTATATGAATACTAAATCATCTTCTGGACCATCTTCTATAGCATCAATATGTGAATACTGAATTATCTTCTGAATATTGAACCTTCTTCTGTAACATCAGTATGTGAATACTGAATAATCATTTGCCACATCAGTATGTAAATATTGAATCATCTTATGGACCTTCTTTTGTAACATCGGTATGTGAGTATTGAATCTTCTTTTGCCACATCAGTAGGTGAATACTGAATCATCTTTTGTAACATTAGTATGTGAATACTGAATCTTCTTCTTCGTCATCAGTATGTGAATACTGAAACATTGTTTGCAACATTAGTATGTAAATAGTGAAACATCATCATTTGCATCATCAATATGTGAATACTGAAACATCAACATCGGCATTATCATTATGTAAATACTGAAACATCAACATCGACATCATCAATATGTAAATACTAAAAAAACAACAACATCATTCACATGTTAGTGCTAAAGAAGCGTCATCAATAAATGGTATATCATCATCTACATTATCAGCATAGAGATGTTGGAACATCATCATCATCAACACAAAATGTTGGGACTTCGACCACATCAGCACAGGGTGTTGGGACCACAACCATATCGACATCATCAACACAAGGTGATGTGAATTTAACCATATCAACATTATTAGCACAGGGTGTTGAGACCACAACCATATCAACAACATCAACACAAGGTGTTGGGACCATAACCACATCATCAGCATCAACATGCTGAAGCGACATCATTATCAACATCAGTATAGAAATACTGAAATTGCCTCACCATCATTAGTATAGAAATATTGAAACTATCTAATCAACATCAGTATAGAAATATTGAACCTATCATATCAGTATGGGAATACTGAAACTATCTCAGCAATCATCCAACCAACATCAGTATGAAAATATTGATCCTTCTACATCAATATAGGAATACTAAAACTACCTCAACAATCAATTCAACAATCAACAATCATTGGTATTAGTAACACTGAAACTTCAACAATCAACAACCATTAATAATCAGTGTAGCAACAATGGAACTATCTCAACAATCATCAGTATAGTAATATTGAAGCACACATCTCAGCAATCAATATAACAATACTGAATCAAACATCTTAGCAATCATTAGTATAAAAATACTGTAGAAAACATCTCAGCAATCATTAGTATAGAAATACTGAAGCAACAATCATCAATATTAAAGAAAACATTTCAACAAACATTAGTATAACAATACTGCAGAAATCATCTCAACAATCATCAAACATCTCGGCAACCATCATCAACAATCAATAGTATAACAATATGAGGATACATCTATCCCTTCAACGTCTCGGAGTAGCATCACAGTGAGTTATCTAGTAGATCCATCTGGGCATTTTTTCTAACTTACTAACTCTTTCGAGCCAAAAAATCCTAGCTAGACAGATGGATCTCCCTGGGGACCAAACAAGCCTTGTCTGGCTTACTAACCCTTTTAGGACAAACAATCCTAGCCAGACATACCAATCCCCCTAGGATCGATAGGCCTCATCTGGCTTACTAACCATTTCGGGCCAAACAATCCTAGTCAGACTTAACCTCCTCTAGACTGAGCTACTAACCACTACATCCATCATCCATCTATTGTCATTCCCTCTTTTGAGAGAGGTTCTTTCGGACTACACCAATATTGTCTCGAAAGTATTCAAACTTTACACGAGCCAGAGGCTTAGTCAACACATCTACCACTTGTTCCTTTGTAGGAACATGCTTGAGCTTTACAGCTCCATTCTGCAACTTGTTCTTTAACATTCTCTTCTTGTACATATGCAACTGCATCATACATTTACAACTTGCATTATTCTTCTCTTGTACATATGGAACTATATCGTACATCCGCAATTGTATCGTACATCCGTAACTTCATCATTTCTTCTCTTGTAGGTGATTGAATACCATCTTTCCTATAATTCAAATACAGTTGTATGATTAGATACATTTCATAACATATTCAAAATGACAAATTCTCATGCATAAAGATATATATAATCATGCAACTACTTTCGCTAATGAAACAATCATCTATATACGGTAACTTTCTACATGTCTTCCATCCTGCCAAGACATTATTTCATAAGTAGCAATGAAACATTGTACAACAGCATAAGCCACTTACCCATCACCTGCATATTAGTAGTAAACTACAAATATTCTAATATGCATAATACATTTCTTGAATCTAGAAACATATCTATGTACACATCTTGAACAACTAGATATAAGGTTTGCTGAGATTCCACAGTAAGGATTCATGGCATCTAATGGAGAATCTGTGGTAAGAAAGTTTATTGTCGACGTTTCAAACCAAGCGTGGCTCATCTTCAGGACAAAGCGATGCCTGGTGATTATTCATCTTTCATTAGTGCTTTAATACAGAAACCATCATTTTGGGAGGAGCCAACAAGGTTTGTTATGTCAAAAGAAAATTTGTAGGGTTTTAATTTTATTTTGTTTTTCTAGACGTCTCAGATTTATCAATAATTATGGCTGCATTGGCTCTCACCACATCGCTTTGTCCTAAATATGAACCATGCTTGGTTCGAAACGTCGACAATAAACTTTCTTACCACAGATTCTCCATTAGATGCCATGAATCCTTACTGCGGAATCTCAGCAAACCTTATTTCTAACTGGTATGGAGCGGAAACCCTGAGAAATTTGGGACACCTGGAAAAAATTCGCATTGATAAATGCAAAAATATTTCCCATCTTTTATTTTTGAAGCAATGCAGAGACAGAAACGTTATTCCCACTTTCGCTAAAATGTCCCATCCCCTGAAAAACAATCATAACAATCTACTCTTTAATAAAATGGGTCTCATGTTTTTGTGTGATCAGATTAGGAGTCTTCTGTTGGCCCTGGATAAGCTGGATCGCCAGCTCCTACTATTACACACCCAATTAGCTAATTCCTTAGATAAATTCACCTGGGATTTTTGGGATCGTTGCTCTAGTGGAAGATTGGATACGATTTCCAAAAAACTAAAAATCAAACATAATTCCAAACTGTCTAAACTAGAACAACGAGACAGTTCCTACGATAATAACTCCTACAGCTTGCAAGAACTTGAACAGCAAGACAGTTCTGGCAATGACCTCTCTCAGCAAGAGAGCGATTCCCATGAGCAAACTGTCAAACTGTTTGGTAGACTTCTTCACAACGCAGTACTCAACGAAGCACCCAACATGGCCAATGAGGAAGACAACACAGTGATTGCTTGTCATCATGGGGTTAACTTTCATAATCTGGAGGATAGTCGTGCCTTGGAGTTTAATAAGAAAATCATCAGAAAAACAAGTTTGGCCTCCAAAATATCTTATGCCACAGCTGATCCGTCGGACCTCAACTTGTGTGCATTAAAATTTTGTCTTAAAAGAATGCGTTCAGCAAGTTAATTAATGGAACAGCATTAACAGAAATTAAATATTGAAAACATATGGAAAAAAAACTAATAAACAGATATAAGGAAGCACAGAATAAGAGCGTCACAAACAGAAGTTGATAACGGAGTTCACCCCCTCCACTGGGCTACGTCTCCGGGTCCCTCTCCAATGGGTACCGATATTTTCCAAGATCTCAAAAGGACCATACCTGATAGGTTTAAGCTTTTTACCTTCACCTTTCATTCTTTCTTTGGTGATATGTAACCAAACTCTGTCACCAACCTGAAATTGATGATCAACTCGATGCTTGTCATGCCTGGATTTGTACTTTGCCTGGCTCTTCTCCAACTGTTCTTGAACTGCCTGCTGCACTGCTTGGATTCTCTGAATGAACCTTAGCGCTTTATCTGCATCATGATGTCCATCCACTACATATTTTCCAAAAGAGAAGTCCATCGGTGTTTTTGGCAGATAACCAAAACAAGTTTCAAAAGGAGATCTATTCGTGGAAGAATGAAATGCATGATTGTAGGCATGCTGTATATACTGCAACTGCTCATCCCAAATTTTAGGATGTTTACTACAATATCCTCTGAGCAGCTGAACCACTGTGTTGTTTACTACCTCTGTTTTCCCATCGATCTGTGGATGAAAAGCGGTACTTTTCTTCAGTTTAGTGTCCATAAGCTCCCATAAAGTCGACCAGAAGACTCCCAAGAACCGGGAATCCCGATCAGATACAATAGACATGGGTAGCCCAAAATGTACCCAAACATTTTGAAAGAATAGATGATTTGTTTGTTCAGCAGTGATCTGCTTGTTACATGGCATTAAGATACACATTTTGCCGAATCTATCCACAACAACATATAGATAATCATGCCCTTTTCTAGACATAGGTAGTCCTCCTACAAAGTCCATAGAAATTATTTCCCAAGGACAAGAAGAAACTAGAAGAGGTGTGTACAAACCCAATTTCCTATTTCTAGGATTACTCGTTGCACACATAACACAACCCCTTATATATTTAGCTACAGTTTCTTGCATTTGAGGCCAATAACAATGATTCTGCAATACAGACAATGTTTTACTTACTCCAAAATGTCTTGCAATCAATGAACTATGTGCCTCTCGGATCACATGCACTCTTTCTTTCTCTGGAATACAGAGTTTACCAAGATGATACAAGAGTTGATTATGCACATAATAGTTTTCTTCCTGTTTACCATGTATTAGTGATGCATATACTTTCTTAAAATCTTTATCTTCTGCATACTGTTCAATATAACTTTCATGTGTTAATGAACTGTTTTGAAGAATGATTGAAGCATTTGTAGGAGGCCTTGATAACATGTCTACTACCTTATTATGAATTCCCTTTTTGTACTTAATTACGAGATGAAACGGTTGTAAGAATCCCATCCATCTTAAATGCCTACTTTGTTGTACTTTAGTTTGAGATTGTAAATATTGAAGTGGCTGATGATCAGTATGTATAACTGTTTCTTTTCCCATAATATAATGTTTCCACTTCTTCACACTCTGTACTAAAGCATACAACTCTTTGTCATAAGTCGGATAGTTACTTACCGCAGTAAAGAACGTTTCTGAATGGTAACAGACTGGCTTCCTTCCTTGCATCAAAACTGCTCCCATGGAAAACCCGCTGGCATCGGTTTCGATCTCAAATGGCTACTGCAAATTTGGCAATGTCAGAACTGGTGCTGTGCTAACCTTTTCCTTCAAAGTGTCGAAGGCTTTCTGATGCTTTCCTCCCCACTGGAAAATTTCTTTAATGCTTGTTAACGCATGTAATGGAGCAGCAATGGAAGAAAACCCAGAAATGAATTTCCTCCAAAACTGAACCGTACCCAAAAAACTTCTGATTTCAGTAACGGTGTTAGGTCGTGGCTAGTTTAGAATGACAGCAACCTTGGCTGGGTCCACTTGTAGGTGGCCTCCACCAATAATATGGCCCAAATATACTAAAGAAGTTTTAGCAAACTCACATTTAGACATTTTTACATAAAGCTTCTCCTTCTTCAGTACATCTAAAACTTTCTTCACATGTACAATATGCTCTTCCCAGGTTTTGCTAAACACAAGGATATCATCCAAATATACAATTACAAAATCATCAATGAATGGTCGAAAAACATCATTCATGACCTGCATGAAAGTAGCAGGAGTGTTACATAGCCCAAAAGGCATTACAAGCCATTCATACAAACCATGTTTTGTTTTAAACGTTGTTTTCCAGGCATCATTTTCATCAACACGAATTTGATGATACCCACTACGCAGATCCAATTTTGTAGAATAAATTGCATGTTTCAACTGATCAAGCAAATCATCAATGCGAGGAAGAGGATACATATTTTTAATGGTGATTTTGTTAAGGGCCTTGTAGTCGATACACATCCTCCACGACCCATCCTTCTTTGGAACCAAGACTATAGGAGAACCGCAAGGAGAAGTGCTGGGCCGGATGACCCCCTTCTCAATCAGCTCCTGAACCTGCTTCTTGATTTCCTCATTCTGCATTACAGACATCCGGTACATGGCTATGTTCGGGAGTGGCACATCCTGCTGCAAATGTATCTCATGCTGAATCTCTCTCTTCGTTGGTAACCCCTTTGGATCTTGAAACAAATCATCATACTCAGAAATGATGTCAATCAGTTCAGATTTATGCTTAGGGTCACATTCTTCAAAATATTTAGAGACTTCATCATTTTTCATCTTAACCATCATCAACACAAAATTCTTACTAGCATTTACCAACCTCTTCATTTTTCCTGCAGAGACTATTGCTAGATTGGTTTTTATCTTATGTGCTCGTACAATATATTCCATACCTTTTTTAAAAAGATGATACTTATTCTGCTCTCTATAAAAGACTGCTTTTCGGTCATACAAATATGGACTCCCAAGTACAATTCCACAAATGTCAAGTGGTACTACATCCAATTCTACCTCATCCCTAAACTTTTCAGTAATTGCAAATTTTAATACACATTTCCTGGTAACTTGCAATCATGTATCATTAGTAACCCAACCTAGAGGATAGGGCTTTTCATGAGGCACGGTAACTAAATGCAATTTCTTAACCACTTCTTCTGATATCAGATTTACTTGTGAACCACTATCAAACAATGTATCAATCTTTGTGTGATTTGCAATGACACGAACATGAAAGAGTGCACTTCTATCTTTATCATTTTGCTTAGAAGTAGATGGCAGACTTGTACTTACACTAGAACTTGGTTGTGCATCAATGGGAAGTGAGATACTTTTATCCTTACCTTGGATTCCGACAGCTGTAACCTTTGTTTCATCACCTGAGTTGGATCCCAAGTCTTGAATAACTGCTGCAGTAGATTTTGCTTTTCCTTTATCTTTGTTTCCTCCATACTTCTTTGGCCTTAACTCTGGATGAAGTTTCCAACACTTAGAGACATCATGTCCCTTCTGACAATGCGAACATGTAGGCTTTTCAC
Source organism: Pseudotsuga menziesii (assembly GCA_001517045.1). NCBI lineage: Eukaryota > Viridiplantae > Streptophyta > Pinopsida > Pinales > Pinaceae > Pseudotsuga > Pseudotsuga menziesii. The sequence goes on from LPNX010172705.1 coordinate 225,863, forward strand.
CCTCTTTCTTCATAGTAGCCATCTTCTTTTTCCCCTTATCTTGACCTTTCGATTTGCTGTCAAATTTAAAAGATTTCTTCCCAAAAGTATCATTAGCATGCTTACCCCTAGCTTCTAAATGGGTATCTTGAACACATACATCATCCAAATTACTGGGGTTAAACATCAACAAAGTATGTTTCAAATAATAATGCATGCCACCAATGTACTTAAGAAGAGTTTCCTGTGTATATAATGCAATATTCAATGCAATAGCCCTTTTTCTGAATTCATGAGTATAATATTGAATGTTTTGTCCTTTAGCTTGTCTAAACATTTTCCAATTCATGGTTAATTGCTGCATGTGACCTAAAGGATAAAATTGTTTTCTTAATACTTCAATGAATTCATTCCAAACTGAAATGATTTTACCATTCTTTCGAAGATCTTGCTGAATCTTTCTCTCCCACCAAGTAAGAGCCATTCCACTCATTCTCAAAGTGGACAATTGAATCCTGGAAGGGTCATCATTAATTCCCTGCACCCTGCAATATACTTCAAGCTGCTTGATCCAATTGTCTAACTTTTTCAGCATCTAAATCTCCATTATAAATTGGTAACTCAAATTTTACATCCAATTTGAAATAAGGCATATTAGGACTTGCATTATTTGAATGAGAAGTATGAGAAGAAGAAAAAGTCTGTTTAGTGTCAGTAGGATCACCATCACCTCCTACTCCTTTACCCTTTTCTTCTGGATTCACTTCTGCATCTCTGGATGAAGATCCTTCTTCTTTCTTCTTCCTTTCTGCTCGCTCATCGAGTAGAATTTCCATCATGGATTTCATGCTCATAAAAGCCTCTAAAAACTCAGATTTAGAAATAACAGGTTTTTCCCGTTCTGTATGTCCTTCTTCTTCCCCTCGTGGAGAAGACATGGTTCTTGAGAATGTTCTCCTTGAGCCAATCTCAGGATCTTCTTCAACTAATTCTCCGTCACCACACTTTAACCTGGACCTGGTAAGCATTCACAAACTTGCACAAGCAGTCAACCAGCTCTGATACCATAACATGATCCGTCGGACCTCAACTTGTGTGCATTAAAATTTTGTTTTAAAAGAATGCGTTCAGCAGGTTAATTAATGGAACAGCATTAACAAAAATTAAATACTGAAAACAGATGGAAAACAAATTGATAAATAGATATAAGGAAGCACAGAATCAGAGCGTCACAAACAGAAGTTGATAACGGAGTTCACCCCCTCCACTGGGCTACGTCTCTGGGTCCCTCTCCAATGGGTACCGATCCAATTAATCTTTTTAAAATGGTACAAAATGGTTCTGGAAACAACTTCAGCAACTATAAATAGAATGTTGTACAAAATCTTTAAGACCTTTCTCTCAAAATTACAGTCAGCATTCAAAGATAAAGAAAGCTAAAATATAAAAGAGAATGTCGACTTCTACAGCACAACATCTGGACACTTCGTAGCAAAAATGATCTCTAGCTTCTCATAACAGAGAAACAATACTCTGCGCTCCAAAACAATCCCCCCCCTTCTTGGTGGACAACCTTCTCTATTTAAGATTTTAGCGTGAGGGATAAGTAACCGATTCGATTCCATCATCTCAGATGTTATCTTTTTTTTTATTATTGTTACAACCATACGCTAAGCTGAACCATGCAATTCGGCCAAGTCACTGCACAAGCATTATGTTACCACAATGTTCCATATCCTCGAAACATGGCAACTAACTCCATGCACATGTTGATTCACAACACGTTGCAATGACCGTTATGCACATATGTTGCACCATACCATAGCATCACACGTAACGTAACCATTTGATGTCACCACTAACTTCACCATGTCGCAGCAAGTGTAAAAAGTTTGTCACAGCTAAGTCTGTCACAGCAGTGTGAAAATTCTGTCGCAGCTAATTCTGTGTCACAGCTAAATCTGTGTCGCAGATAAGTCTGTCGCAACTAAATCTGTGTCACAGCTAAGTCTATCATAGCAGTGTGAAAAGTCTGTCGCAGCTAAGTCTGTCGCAGCTAAATCTGTGTCACAGCTAAGTCTGTCACAGCAGTGTGAAAATTTTGTCGCAGCTAAATCTGTGTCACAGCTAAGTCTGTCACAGCAGTGTGAAAATTCTGTCGCAACTATGTCTATGAGTTAAAACATGTGTTATATTCTTTGAACCATAGATTAAATACCATTGTACCATATTGGATCAGTGTAAATTAAAGATGAATAATCCTCTGGATCAACAGCACCCAACGCAGCGATTTCTGGTCAAGATGGGGTTAACTTCCATAATCTAGAGGATATCCACACCTTGGAGCTTAATAAGAAAATTGCCAGAAAAACAAGGTTGGCTACCAACGTATCTTCTACCACAGCACCCAACACAGCCATTTTAGACTCCAACAAAGCGTGTGGTGAGAGCCTGTTTCCCAACGCAACCAATGTGGAGACCAGCAAGGTAAAGAGTGTTGTTGTTGTTAGCTCTCTATCCAACAGGGTGAATGACGTGAAGATGATGAAGATGATCTCCAATGCTGAAACAAATGATAATGATTACGCTCATTATGATCGTTTGCCAGAAAATGAACAGCCCGACTTAGACAGCATGGTAAAGAATGCCAATAAAAATTTTAACACACAACAGTATGCATTGAACCTTGAGGAAACACACAGCACCAGCAAAGATAGAGCTTTGATTGAAACCCTATGAGCCAATAAAAATTTTAACACACAACATTATGCATTGAACCTTGAGGAAACATGCAGCATTAGTGAAGATAACTCTTTGGTTGAAACCCTACGAACCAGCGATGGGTTGGCTGAAAGTATAAACCTAAACAACAACTACGTTCACATGCGAGAGAAAAAAGTTAGTCTTACATGGCATGATGACCAAGACCACGATCATAATAACGCATTAACCAGGGATGGTGACCGTCAGAATGAAAAAAGTAAAAACAAAAACCACAAAATTGAAGGAAACATTAACTATAAATGTGCTACCAAGGATCCTAATAGACTCATTGGCAACCTCTCAACCTTTGAACTAAACATACCTGCCAGAAGACTACTTAAGAAAGGCCTTAATTTTTCCATCACCCCGAAAATGATTCCAGTCAAAGACATCATATGCAGCATTGAAGAGAGCATTAGGAACCTACCAGAAAATGAAGCAGAAGAGGTACGACAAGATTGTGTTGTAACCCTAAGAAGAGCAAAACCACCCAAACCCAACATCACCAGGGAAGAAAGCAGAGCCCTCAGAGAACTCAAAAAGAATAACCATATTTTGATCTTAAAAGCTGATAAGGGAGGAGCTACAGTGATTCTTAATAAGGAAGACTATATTGCTAAGATGAAATCGCACTTGGATTCTAGTGGTTGTTACAAGAAACTTAACAAGAACACCTTGAATCGGATCATAAAGGAAGTTACGGAATCCATAAAGAAATCCTCCTTGGATAAAAAAATCAAGAAAAAACTTATCATCTCTGACCCCCTAGTTTCTAGAATTTATGGACTTCCCAAGATTCACAAGACTAGGGTTCCCCTCCAACCCATTGTAGACACCATAGGCTCACCAACTTATAGGCTCGCAAAATTCTTCGTAGACAAATTGAAACCCCTAGTAGGCAATACAAGCTCGTTCATTAAGGACTCTTCTTATTTTATTGAGAAAATAAAACACAAACATATGGAAGAGAATGAGATTTTATTGAGCTTGGATGTAGTATCCCTCTTCACCATGATACCCATCAAAGAATCCATCAATGTTATAGAGGAGTTGACTAATCCCGAAACCTCACAACTCGTAGGCCTCTGTCTCAATTCCACCTTTTTTAGTTTTATGGGTGAACTTTATGAAAAAACCTGTGGAGTGGCGATGGGTTCCCCCCTCTCTCCCATTATAGCCAATCTCTTCATGGAAAAATTTGAGAAAAAATCCTTGAACTTTGCTAATCCGAAACCTAAATGGTGGTCCAGATTTGTTAATGATACCTTCCTAATTTGGGCCCATGGGAAGGAAGAGTTAGAAAAATTTGTGGATCATTTGAATAGCCAAACTGATTCCATCAAATTCACAAAAGAGTTTAAAGATAACAATGTGCTTCCCTTTCTTGATACATTAGTTATCAAAATACGGGATGGAAGCATTGCCCACAAGGTTTATAGGAAGAAAACCCACACAAAACAATACCTACACGCCCTCTCACATCATCACCCAAACCAGAAGATGGGGGTTCTTAACACATTGTTCACTAGAGCCCTAATATTTTCTGATAATGATCACCTAGACTTCGAGCGAGAACACTTGTGCAATTTTTTTCTTAGCAATGGTTATAACCTAGCTCAAATCACCAAAGCCCTTGAAAGAACACAAGTAAACAAACCTAAGGCTGCATCCAAAGAAAAGAAAGTAGGATATCATAAGGCCTTTCTCCCTTACATTCAAGGGACTACAGACAAAATATCCAAACACCTGAAAAAGAAGAACATTGACTCAATGTTTTCCCCACCTAACAACATCAGGAAGCTTCTTAGATCAGTGAAAGATCTGGTTGACCCCTGTCTTAAAAAGGGGGTTTACCTCATTCCTTGTGAATGTGGTAAAGCCTACATAGGTGAAACAGGACGGTCCATCCGAACTAGGGTGAAAGAACATTGTGCAAATATACGTCTTAATAGAACCCACAAGTCGGCCTTAGCTGAACAATCGCATAACACAAAACACCCAATAAAAGTTGAAGATATGCAGGTGTTAGCGCAAGCCGACGACTGGTCAAGGCGACGAATTAGAGAAGCAATTGAGATTGTTAAAAACCCTAATTGCCTAAATAGAGATGATGGCATGTCCATTAGCCGATCCTAGTTGCCTAACCTAACTAAGCCTAATTAAATTTAAAAACCTTTTAATTAATTAAAAATCCCTAAAATTGCCTAACTAGGATTATATTTTTAAAATTAAATAAAATTAAATTAAATCAATTTCCTTAACTAAGACCTAACTAAATACTAAATAAAAACAAATCTAAATGTTAAGAATTTAAATAATAAAAAATTGAAATGATAAAGTTAAATTTAAAATTTTAATCTTACATTTAAACTTGATAAAAATATAATATAATAAAATTGGTTTAATAAAATTAAAACAAATTAATAATTAAAAAAGTTTTTTAAAAAATTCAAAAAAATTTTATAAAAACTTTAAAAATAAAATTTAAAACTTATTGAATTAAATAAAAACATTACTTTTAAACCATAAAACATTAATTAGATGAAGAAACTTAAAAATCCAAACTATTTTAAAATAAAATTAATAAATAAATAAAAATTAAAAACTTCTTTATAAACCTAAACTATTAGTTTGGTTCTTATAACTCAAAGTCAACATTTTAATTAAAACTTTGGTTTTACATAATAAAAATTTTAAAACAATATAAAATTAAAACCTTAAAAAAAAAAAATTTTGACATAACAAACCTTGTTGGCTCCTCTCAAAACGACGGTTTCTGTATTAAAGCACTAATGAAAGATGAACCATCACCAGGCATCGCTTTGTCCTAAAGATGAGCCACGCTTGGTTCGAAACGTCGACAATAAACTTTCTTACCGCAGATTCTCCATTAGATGCCATCAACTAGATATATATCGGAAATGACAATTCAAATACTTATCTTTGTTTATTTGGTAGACTCTATCTTGATCTCTGTCTTCTTGAATTACTGGAGTCTCTACCAATGTGTTCAACTTCATCGTCTGATTCTAAGGACCTGTTCCTATCTTGCTCGTGATTGAAAATACTGAGCAAGTCTTCTTACACCATAGATCACATAGAACTGTGTATGTGTGTCTTACCAAAGCATCTCTTCTTATCCAATGATGAAATGGATAAGAGTATAATATTCATCTCCATCGATATAATTCTTCTTAATCATATTCCTCATTACTTGAGGAATATTTACTTGCTTTCTTTTCAGTTGTAATAAATCCATCCTTGGTTTTATTGAGAGAAACACTATGCTTTCTCTAATCCTAAGAATCATGTCAAGATTCTCGACCTTTGAGATATACCGTAGTCACTCCCTCTGAGGTGGAGCACCATCCTCCCTCTGCATCTGTATTAGGATATTGGAGTGGCAGGTAGCCTCCTCTTCTACTAGTCTTCTTTGTATCCATCTATGAGATTCTTGTCCTTTATAGGATTCTATATTCAACCTTGTAGTAAATTTTGGGATCTCCATCACTCTGGTTGACCCTCAAATTCCTCATGTAACTGTATGTGCTATCCCATGGGTGCCTACTGAGCTTGTACAAATCCTTCTGTACATAGGTGGTTCTCTGTAGAGAGTCTCAAACTATATAGGTTTCTTGATTTGTTCTTTTACTTTGATTACACCAATTTTCTAGTGTAATTTCCACTACTGAAGAGGTGTGTCTAGCTCCTACATCAATGTCTTGCTATAATCGACTCTCTCTTTTGATAGAAACCACGAACCTTGATTCGTATATTTTGATACTTCGATCAACAGTAAATTTGATCATGTAGAATTACTTGGAAGACTTTACAAAACTTCCCTTCATGTTTCGAACTCATATCCAAACATCATTATGTATGATTGACTAGCACTTCTAGATCGTATCATCCTGCCTTTCTTCCTTCTTGGGGCATTCTTTCACAAAGTGTCCTTTCTTATCACAACTAAACTATTGAGTTGTGAGATGTCCTTCTACTCTTTATGGAAATGTTCTTTATTCTTTCTCTGCTTGGTATGAGTTGTTAGGGCTTGATTTTCATCTCTTCTTCTTTTGTTATCAATCAATCATGCATTCCTTCATATGTGCTCTTCCTACTAGAACAACTCTTTTGACTGAATTTGGAATACCATTCAAAGTTGTAATTTATGCTTATGCTTCTATGACATTGTCTTCAATGACTTCCAATTTCTCCTTAAGATGAGATCTTAAGGTCATCTTCGTACATGCTTGTTCATTGCATCGAACATATCCTTGGGAGTCTTCAAGGATGATACATGTGAGATCCAATGGAGATGGAAATACTCATATTTTTTTTGGCTAGGTCCTTATTGGCTTCAACTTCATCTTCATCTAGATATGTAGCTTCTTCTTTGACATAGTTCTTCAGGGTATGCTTCTTCAAGTATGATAAGCACTCTATAATTCCATGCTTAGGATTTATCGACTCTTTCAAGCTTGTCCTCAAGCTTGGTATTGTTTGTTTTCATGATAAACATGAGAACCTCAAATGGAAATAGGGAGGATGGAACTTACCAGTGAAGTTGCTTCAGCTTGATGCTTGCTTGAAGTTGTGGAAATTGAACCCAGTGATAGAACAATTTTACTCACAACAATTATCAATTGATCATGCAAAATCACTCACAAAAGAGACTGAAAATGGAGCTGAACACTAAACTGTATTAACTCAGTGTACAATAGAAAACCCTGTAACATAATAGGTTGCTGCATTAAATAATTACATAAGGGATTCAAATGCATGAGGAGGCAATTCGAATCTAGTCAAAAGCAGGCTTACTAAAATTAAGCAATTCCCCCATAGGTGCATAAAGTAGTTTCCAAATCAGTCATGGAGCTCACGAATTGGAAAAAGCACTTAGGCAAGCTAAAGAGTGATGGAATGACAACTCATACATGATTTTCAAAGGAGAAAAGAGTGGAGGATGTGGAGGACAAAAAACTAGTTAACCTCACCTAGTCAAACTTTCCTAATTGCCTTAAAGCACTGAAAAAGCAGGCAATAAAGCAGAAAAAGCAGAAGGGCACCTAGGAGGCCAGGAATAAACAAAAAATTGATTCCTTGAGGTTTCCCAAGATCTACATGAGTCAAAATAGGCAAGTTTGACCACTATGGATAGGTAAATGACAACTTGCATAAGGTGGGACACATGAACTAGGAAAATAAGACAAAAATAATTAAATTAATGCTTAAGGTAGCTAACTATGGGTTGATTATTCTAACACCCCCCCTTAAGCCTGACTCATGAGTAATATATCAAAAAATTATAGGGCCTAGCAACAAGGCTTAGTCACCCTTTACATACTACATGTCCATTTAAACAAGGAAAGAGGCAAAAACCACATGGGAAAATCCTCCCTTAAACATGGACTGTAAAACAGAATTTGAAAATATTGTCTTCACTCATGCTTCATAGCATGATCAGCAATCCCCAGCAATGATTTGAGATTGCTGAAGTTCTTCTCACAAAATTCTTTGGTGAAGATATCAGCTACTTGTTCTGAAGATGAACAGAAGAGTAGGTGAATGGTGCCATCATGCATAAGCTCTCTGATGTAGTGCATATGGATCTCAATGTGTTTGGTTCTCTACTTCTGAACTGGATCTTTGCATATTCGAATGGTACTCTGGTTATCATAGTAGATGGTGGTTGAGTACTCTGATTCGAAGCCACACTCTCCAAGTAAACCCTGCAACCATAAACATTGAGTTGTTGCATTAACAACTCCTCTATACTCTGCTTCTGTAGATGAGAGTGCAATGGCACTCTGTTTCTTGCTTGACTAGCGGATTGGCCCTTCTACAAGCATGAACACATATCCTGATGTGGACTTTCTATCTGTGCTATCACCTGCCCAATCACTGTCAGTAAATCCAATCAAATCAAGATC
>LPNX010172705.1:235039-267665 GCA_001517045.1 Pseudotsuga menziesii
CCTTTGCTACAAATATAGCCTTGTACTTCATAGGTGAACCATCAGCAGCAAATTTGGTCTTGTAGACCCACTTACACTGAAATAACTTCCTCCCTGGGAGAAGATCCACTAGCTCCCATGTGTTGCTCTTCTGAAGTGAGCTGAACTCTTCCTTCATGGTTGCTTGCCATCTTGGATCTCCTGCTGCTTCTTCATATGTTTGAGGATCTGATTCCACCATCAAATAGCATGTCTCAGCAAACATAGGATCCTTCACGCACAAACCACTCTCAAATTGAGATCTAGTCCTCCTTGGGTCATTGGGATCCCCAGCTAGCTCTCCTATTGCATGTAGTGTCTTGGCTGCCCATTTTGGCCTTGTAGGGATTTTAGGGTCTGCAATAAACTCATCACTATTAGACATATCAGAATCAGCATGTTCAACAAACTCTTCACTTACTTTCAGAGGTTCAGGTGGTGAAGAGGTTTCTCCAACTTCCACTGCTGCAAGGGGTTCTTCTTGAAACTGAACACACCTTTCAATGAAGGATTTGTTTGTGCTCAAATTTATCAGCTTGTACCCTTTTGAATCTTTAAATTACCCAACAAATAGGCACTCTTGGCTTTGGGGCTGCAAATCCTTTCTCTTTTCTGTTGGAATTCTATCCCAAGCCCTTGAACCAAAAATCCTGAAATGGGTCACATCTGGCTTGTGCCCACTCCATGCTTCGAAAGGAGTCATACCATCAAGCTGTATATGAGGCACCCTATTCTGGATATAGGCTGCACAGTTGATAGCTTTGGCCTCCATCATGCATGTTGCCATCTCCTTCAATGATCTGTTCTTCCTCTCAGCAACACCATTCTGTTGTGGTGTGTAAGGGATAGAATGCTGCATCTGAATACCTACATCTGCACAATAATTAATAAACTCAGACTTGACATACTCACCACCATTGTCAAATCTGAGGACCTTGAGTTTCCTCCCAGACTGGTTTTCAACCAAAGCCTTAAAGACTTTGAAGAGGCCAAAAACTTCAGACTTGTGTTTCAGGAAGTAAACCCAGCAATACCTAGAAAAGTCATATATGAAATTCAATGCATATTTGGCCTGACTCATGGACATAAGATGGAATGGGCCAGCAACATCACTGTGGATCATCTCAAGGGGTGCAGAGGTTCTCTCATGACTAGCTCTCTCAAATTTATGCTCTGGGTGTTTTCCTAGGATACAACCTTGGCAGACTCCTTTGGAAAATTTTATCTTGGGCAACCCTATGACCATCTCTTTTTCACTAAGATCAGAAAGATACTTGTAATTTAGGTGGCCAAATATTTCATGCCAAAGCTTGCTTGCCTCATTAGCATGAATCAGAAGAGCAGAGGGGTTTGAGTAGGGTAGGAAGTGTGAGAACATGTATACCTTTTGAGCATGATTTGCAACTCCTTTTGCAATGACTTTACCACTTGAGATCTCTGTGATCTCAACTTCATCAGGGGAGAATATGACTTTCTTTGGAGACACGGTGTGAGTCATCTAGTACAATGAAAAGAGGTTGGAGGCAAGACCAGGCACATACAACACATTGCTGAACTGACCATGATCAAGATCAATCCTCCCTTTGCCCAAAATTTCAGTGAGAGAGTCATCTCCCAGTACTATAGGTGGTCCATTAGAGGAAATTTGGGGTCTAAAATGGGCCTTATAAGAAAACGTGCCAAAATAAGTTTTTGTGAGTTGGAATTCAAGAACCAATAGAATTTCAATAAAATAAGTCAACCATAATGGTTGAATTGGCATATTTGTCATTAAAAAAAACTATTTTTTTGTTCGTATTTTCGACATATCTCATTGTGTTTTTACTCAAATTTCGATCGGGAGAGCTCGTTGGATGCGGAATCAAATTCCTCATTCAACAATCTCTCCCGATCGAAATTTGAGTAAAAACACAAGGAGATATGTCGAAAATACGAACACAAAAAGTAGTTTTTTTCTTTCTTCCTCCAAAATTAATTAATATTATTTTATTATTTTAACCATTATTTTATTATTTTAACTATTATTTTATTATTTTCCTTAGGAGGCCCATTTTAGACCCCAAAATTCCTCTAATGCCTTTCGACATGTCAAGTGAGGAGAATGCCTCCTTGGTTGAAACCATGTGTCTTGAAGCTCCAGAATCAATGATAAAACTGGGTGAGCTTGATGTGCCAGCAACCAATGCATGAACTCTCTCTCTGTCATCTGAACTTGATCATCCTTCTGTCTTATTTGAGCTTTCTGGAAGGGAGATTCCATTCTTCTCCAGGAGTTGGGTCAGCATGTCTATTTGCTTCTTCATACAAGATCTTTCAGTGTGATTCCTCTTATTGCAGTATGCGCACTTGCTCGTTTCTCCTTTGTTTTTCTTCTTCTGGTAGTTCTTCTTGGAACCTTGTGGCTCCTCTGGAGACTTGTTCTTGTCTCTCTTTTGCTTAGGTGGATTTTTAGCTTTCTTTTTGCTTTTTGAATCCACCTTTGAATCTCCAGCAACCAGAGCTTGGTCTTTGGACGGTTTGATGGTGCCCATCATCACCAGCTTGTCATGTTCTTGTGTGAGAGATTCCATGAAATCTACAAGGCTAGGCATCTTCCAAGTTCGAGTTGTCAACTTTGTGGCATAGAAGGTCGAAACAAACACTGAATAGTCAGGGCCAAGCTTCGAGAGAATGGCCAAGACCAGCTAATCATCCTTCTTTTTTATCCCACATTGTTTTAGCTGCCAAACAAGTCCTTTGAACTTGGATAAATAGAGTTGCAGTGATTCAAAGCTATTGGGACTCAGGGAAATCAGCTCATTTTCGATTTTATGTCCCCTCATCTCATATGTCTTTCCAAAAATATCAGTAAGCTTCTCCCATACTTCATTCGGTGATGTCAATCCATCAAGATGGAAAAGGAGGTCTCTGGAAATACTCAGACACAGGAGACCATAGGCCTCATCCCTCCTATTGTGCCATTTTATATTCTCTGCAGCTGCATTGGGATCTGATTTTGTTTCCATAGTCACCCTGTAGAGGCCTTTCACTCTCAACAGTATCTCCGTCTCTGCTTTCCATTCAAATAAGTTGAAGGGAGACAAGATGATCTTCTGAGATTGAACCATAGCTTAGAAATTATCCCGGCTGTCAGTAGAAGGCTCCCAGTCACTGATGTCGAACCTGCAAAACAATTTTGAAGGAGAGAAATCGATCTACAATGGCTCTGATACGATGTGGAAATTGAACCCAATGATAGAACAATTTTACTCACAACAATTATCAATTGATCATGCAAAATCACTCACAAAAGAGACTGAAAATGGAGCTGAACACTAAACTGTATTAACTCAGTGTAAAATAGCCAACCCTGTAACATAATAGGTTGTTGCATTAAATAATTACATAAGGGATTCGAATGCATGAGGAGGCAATTTGAATCTAGTCAAAAGCGGGCTTACTAAAATTAAGCAATTCCCCCATAGGTGCATAAAGTAGTTTCCAAATCAGTCATGGAGCTCACAAATTGGCAAAAGCACTTAGGAAAGCTAAAGAGTGATGGAATGAAAACTCATACATGCTTTTCAAAGGAGAAAAGAGTGGAGGATGTGGAGGACAAAAAACTAGTTAACCTCACCTAGTCAAACTTTCCCAATTGCCTTAAAGCACTGAAAAAGCACGCAATAAAGCAGAAAAAGCAGAAGGGCACCTAGGAGGCCAGGAATAAAGCAGAATTGATTCCTTGAGGTTTCCCAAGCGCTACATGAGTCAAAATAGGAAATTTTGACCACTATGGATAGGTAAATGACAACTTGCATAAGGTGGGACACATGAACTAGACAAATAAGACAAAAATAATTAAATTAATGCTTAAGGTAGCTAACTATGGGATTATTATTCTAACAGAAGTATCTTTTGAAAGACTATTTCTGGTGGACCTAGGGTTTGATAGAGAAACCCTAATTTTTCAACTTAGGTATCTTTCATATCTGAATATATAAAAAGATGCTCCTCCTCAAGGCAATCTGAGCAGCATACTTGTTTTCCCAAAACTGTGGACATAACTACAAAATATCTGATGCCCTAGTTTTCTTCGGCAGTAGTGTTAGGTAAAAAAATGAAAGACCAAAAAATGAGAAACTTCTTACATATATAAATTCTCCCCCCTATAACAAATTTTATCGTCCACCTCCTTCAACTGATTGGTGGAGGGAAGTGCCTGGAACAGGGAGCCCTAGTTTTTCTCTAGTTTCTTATGCAAAAATTATTGATATTGTTTCTGCTATATCTCTGAAATATTGTCTCCTCAAGGTCTGAAAATTTGTCATAAGGTATCCTGGTATTTCTTATTTCTAACCCCACAGTTTAGAGCATAAATGTAGTCGGTGGGACTTATGTGATTTTTCCCAAGGTTACTTATTTCATGTTTGTTGATCATAGTGAACTTGTACAGACTTCCACATGTCACTGTTTCACCTTCTGGGTATGAAACTTTTACCACAAAAACTAAATTTTGTGCTCTATTTGGAAAATATTGCGAAATTTCGTTTGGACCTTCCTGTCTTGAGATATAACAATTCTCCCTAGGTCGCTTGTATAAGGCTGAATCCTAGGAGAGGTTTGAACCCTGATTTGGAAGAATCATATATCCTAGATTATAGTGAATCAGAGGCTGAAAATTTTACACATGGTACATCCGGAATTCATATTCATCCTGTAAAACTTTCGGCTCCCTATCCTTCTCCTATATTGATATATAGAAAATTTCCCAAAATGACTAGTTTTAGTCTTTTAGGGTTTTCAAGCATGAAACCCTAATCTTCAATAGATGTAGTTGTAGCACTGTTTTCGCTGCACAAAGACTTATTTCAGGGTAGCTATGATACCATGTTATATGTTTAATTGTTATACAAGATCTAAAAAAATTTAGCATCATAACATCATAACCATAAGCAATGGATCACTAAAACAAAGACAAGTGCAGCAACACAAGAGAACACAAAGATTTTCCTCGCGAAAACCACAAGGGAGAAAACCCTGCAAAACTTCCTCAGTATAGAATTCGACCAAGACAGTGTAAAACCCCAGCAACAAGAATATTTGCTCGTCTTCCATGGAAGACTCTCTCTCTCTCTCTCTCTCTCTCTCTCTCTCTCTCTCTCTCTCTCTCTCTCTCTCTCTCTCTCTTCAGTGCAATACTTGAGTTTTTTATCTGTTAGAATGAGAGAGGTGCCTCACCTATTTATATTCTTCAGTTGACTTTCGCTCTGACTTAACAGGGTCGACTTCTCTAACTAATTGGTCCCACTTTTCCAACTGGACACCACAAATTTATTATATTGACACGGGTATTATTGCCCCGACTTACAATGGAGGGTTTACCACATGACTTTTACATGACCAATTACATCAAGGACATCTCTGAATGGAGGAATAACATCTCCAAAGGAGAATACAACAAAATTACAACTTTTGAAGTTATAATACTTTTACAAGTACCAAGCCGTTTTTCAGCACTAGTTTTGGTACCAATTCAGGTACTAGTTTTTGTACAACGAAAATGACAAATATGAAAACTTAAAGAAAGTAAAGGGTTGGAGATATGATTTTGGGTAGATGACTATTAAAAATGATGCATATATGTCATCACTTGTTGAATCAATTCCACATATAATCTATGACAAGTTCATATATAAACTCCTTAGTACACAAATGAACCCTCTTCTTGGTGTAAAGTTAATTTTTGGAGGGAATGTGTAATTGTTTGAAATTGATTTGATTGCTTGAGTAAAGACAGGAAAAAAATCCCATGATTTGCACCCATAGAAATAAATGTATGGGGAAGATCTACTCACTTTTAATCAGATCGACTAGCTTACAAGGATCAGCTCTCCTTCAAGTGGTATTGATCCTACAATATGTAGTGGTGACAGAATCAATTTGGTAGGATCACATAAGGAATATTATGAGAAATATTGGTCCATGTTTCAATGGACTGTTCCACCTCTAACCTCCTTGATCCACTCTTAGTGTGTTGATGATGGATTATGCATTGTGATATGAGTAATACTTTGGATCAATGCAAGCCCACACATTCAAAACTCTTCACACAACCAGTTTGAGACTTTTTTCCTATCAAATATAATATGTGTGTGTGTGTGATAAGTAATTGAGTGAGTAAAAGTAAAAAATATATTGTTTGATATAACAGCAAACTTTGATGTGGCTACCGAGATGAAGGTGCAAAGAGATAGCAACAAACTACAATATTATTTAAGAAAAGTATGAGATAGAACAGCCACAGGAGAAGTAGAGTTGATGATGACGGATGCAATGGAGTGAAGAGCCTAAAATCATGGTCAAAGGGGAATATCTAAGGTGTTCTCTCCATAGATCATCAAGCAAGCAGGGCTGCGATAACTTGCCTCACTACGGCACATATATTGGTGGTATCATTTTCTGAATCAAAGAATTTTCACTGTACAACCGAAATACAACTGCAATGGAAGCTAATGGAAATTAGTGTTTCATGCTTGAAAACCCTAAAAGACTAGAACTAGTCATTTTTGTGCATTCTCTATATCTAGATATTGGAGAAGGCTCACGAGTCAAAAAAAAAATTACAGGTTGAAGATAAATCCTGATGTACACTGTGTAAAATTTTCTACCTCGGATTCTCTATATTCTAGGAGATATGATTCCCTCCACTGTTTTAAGAAAAGGAGTACATTGGACATCTCACCTTGAAGAGGCCCATCTTTCTATCCAATTAGAAGTTTGAAATTCCAAGTTTAGAAAATTAGGGTTTATATGAAAAACCCTAGATCATGTTGAATTATTTTAACTTTGAAGTGTATTTACTTATTATACATAGAACAACCACAAGGATTTGAATTTGAAGGCAGACGGACTCACGTATGCAAATTGAACAAGGCCATGTATGGATTGAAGCAAAATCCTATAGCTTGGTATGGAAGGATAGATAGTTTCCTAACGAGCTTGGACTTTACCAAGAGTAAATTCAATCCTAGCCTTTACTACAAGGTTATAGAAGATGAACCTGCCATACTATTACTATATGTGGATGATTTATTTCTGACAAGGAGTAAGAAATAGATTATAGAATGCAAGAACAAGCTAGATAAATAATTTGAGATGAAAGACCTTGGGTTAATGCATTATCTCCTAGGTCTGGAAGTATGGCAAAGTTCAGAAGGAATGTTTCTCAACCAGGGAAACTATGCAGTAGAGATATTGAAAAGATTTGATATGTTGGAATGCAAATCCATGGCCACACCCATGGATACCAACCTGAAGTTGTTAGCTGATGACTCCTCAGAATTAGTGGATGTGACTCAATACAGACAGATTATTGGTTCGTTGATGTATCTAACAAATGCCAAACCAAACATTTGTTTTGTTGTGAACACCTTGAGTTAGTATCTAGTTCAACCTAGACATGTTCACCTGATAGCTGCAAAACATGTGATGAGATATCTGAAAGGGACTATAGAATTTGCTCTATACTATGATGGAAACCATGATTACTAATTGTATGGCTATACAAATGCAGATTGGGCTGGAAGTGTCTCAGACAGAAGAAGCACATCATGTGGATGTTATAGTCTAGGGTCTACTATGATTTCATGGTTTAGCAGGAAATAGTCAAGTGTTTCTCTTAGCACAGCTGAAGCAGAATATATAGCAGCTTGCTCTGCTAGTTTTGAATCCATATGGCTTCGGAAGTTGATGTCAGGTTTATTCAACCTAGAGTTGGATACTACCGTGATTATATGTGATAACCAAAGTTATGTAAAGATGACAGAGAACCCAGTGTTCCACAATAATTCGAAGCACATATAAATCCAGTATTTCTACATTCAATATATGATCCATAAGGGAGACATAAATCTCCAGTATGTGAGTACTTATGAACAAGTTACTGATGTGTTGATGAAGCCTCTGTCTCAGGTAAAGTTTGAATACTTTCGAGACAAGCTTGGTTTGTTAGGAAAGACCTTCCTCGAAAGGGGGAGCAGTGATGTTGAAGTAAGATTGTATCATCCCTGGAAACTTTTCCTAAAGTGATCCGGTGACTTCGGTCTTCGATAATGAAGCGGGATTGTGTCATCCTTGAACTGATAATTAGAATGGATCCGGTGACTTCAGTCCTCGAGAATGTGGTAGGATTGTATCATCCTTGAACTTTTTTTCAAAATGGATCCGGTGACTTCAGTCCTCGAGAATGTGGTAGGATTGTATCATCCTTGAAATTTTGTTCAGAATAGATCCGGTGACTTCAGTACTCGAGAACGTGGTAAGGATTGTATCATACTTGAACTTTTGTTCAGAATGGATCTGGTGACTTCGGTACTCGAGAACGTGGTAGGATTGTATCATCCTTGAACTTTTGTTCAGAATGGATCCGGTGACTTCGGTACTCGAGAACATGGTAGGATTGTATCATCCTTGAACTTTTGTTCAGAATGGATCTGGTGACTTCAGTACTCAAGAACGTGGTAGGATTGTATCATCCTTGAAATTTTGTTCATACTAGATCCAGTGACTTCGGTACTCAAGAACATGGTAGGATTGTATCATCCTTGAAATTTTGTTTAGAATGGATCTGGTGACTTCGATACTCGAGAACGTGATAGGATTGCATCATCCTTGGAATTAGTCCTAAAGTGACAGGGAGTGATTATCCCATAATTGCATCCGGTAACTTCGGTTGTCGAGAATGTGGTAGGATTGTATCATCCCTTGACTTAAGTCCAAAACTGATCTAAAGACTTTCATCTTCATATTGCGGATTACAGGTTGTTGCTGATGATGATGATATTGTTCATCAAAATATTAGAGTGTGATGATGATGTTGCTCAGATTGTTGTTGATGATGATGATGTTGATTGAAATATCAGAGTGTGATGATGATGTTGTTTAGCGAAAGATCAAAGTGTGATGATGATGTTGTTTAGCGAAAGATCAGAGTGTGATGATGATGTTTCTTAGATTGTTGCTGATGATGATGTTGCTGATCAGAAGATCAGAATGTGATGATGATGTTGCTCAAATTGTTGTTGATGATTATTTTGCTGATCAAAATATCATAATGGGATGATTATGTTTCTCAAATTGTTTTTGATGATAATGATGATGTTTTTGATTGAAAGGTCAAAGTACTATTGATGATGATGTTGCTGAAGACCGAAATGTTGACGATGATTTTGCTGAAATGATGTTGCTGCTGAAATTGAAGATGAAGACTATATGTCAAAGATGTTGAAAAAGATTCCAATGATCTATAGATGTATCACCTTGATGATGTTGAATATTCTCTCTCTCCTTCTCCTACTGCTACTCTTGTTGTTGTTGTAGAATACCCTTCTCGTTAAGGGGGAGTGTTGAATTAATGTAACTTTGAAGTGTATTTACTTATTATCCCCGATGTTCCTATCGGGAGAATCATTTGTATTTCATTATACCCCAATGATCCTATTGGGAGAACTGTTGAATTTTTAATGGTTATATCATATCTTAAAAAAAATTAGCATCATAACAGCATAACCATAAGCCAAAATATCACTGAAAGATAGACAAGCACAACCACACAAAAGGAGCACAAAGATTTATCCTGGGAAAACCCTAAAGGGAAAAACCCAGCAAAAGATTCCTCAATATAGATGCCCCAAAAATATAAAAGGTAAAACCTGAAAGACTGATCCTCCTTCTTCTCCAGCTACATCTCTTTCTCTCTCTCTCTCTCATGCGCTACATAAATGAGTGTGTGTATCTCAAATGGGGAGCACCTCCCTCTATTTATGTTCTTTCATTCACTTAATATTTAACTTAGTTATGTAGGCTCGAGTAATCCTAACTCAGTTATGTAGGCTCGAGTAACCACAACTGGGGTACTAATGACCCAACTTACAATAGAGGGGACTTCCTCATGAGTTTTAGTAATTCTCCCGATACGAACATTGGTGTACAAAGTAATACAAGTGATTCTCCCGATAGAAGCATCGAGGACCACAAAAAATATATATTTAGAATATTATTCGAAGTTACAATAATTCAACACTCCCCCTTAACAAGAAGGGTATTCTACAACAACATCAACAACAACAACAATAGGAGAGAGATGGAATCATCAACATCATCATCAAGGTGATACATCTATAAATCATTGGAAGCTTTTCATCATCTTCAACATATAGTCTTCATCTTCAAACTTCAGTAGCAGCAACGCTTTGACCGCTCGATTGACAACATCATCATCAGCATTTTAATATTTTCAATCAGTAATCATCATCATCAGCATTTTAATATTTTCAATCAGTAATCATCATCATCAATACTTTGAGCAACCTCATCAACAATAATTTTATCTCTCGATCAGTAACATCATCATCAACACTTTGATATCTTGATCAGCAACATCATCATCAACACTCTGATCTCTTGATCAGCAACATCATCATCATCAGAAACATCATCATCAATACTTTGATATTTCGATCAAACAACATCATCGTCATCGGCTTTGATCTTTCGATCAAACACCATCATTATCATCATCAACAATACTTTGATCTTTTGATCAACAACATCATCATCATACTTTGAATTTTTTATCAGCAACATCATCAGCAGCAGCAGCAATAATTTGATCTTTCGACCAACAATATCATCATCATCATACTCTGAACTTTCAATCAGCATCATCATCATCATCATCATATTCTGAACTTTTGATCAGAAATCATCATCATCATCATACTTTCATCTTTCGATCAGTAACATCATCATCATCACACTCTGATCTTTCGATCAGTAACATCATCATCATCATCACACTCTGATATTTCGATCAGTAACATCATCATCATCACACTCTGATCTTTCGATCAATAACATCATCATCATCACACTCTGATATTTTGATTAGTAACATCATCATCATCAGCAGCTACAATCCACAATACCAAGACGAAATTCTTCGGATCACTTTTGGACTTAAAGCCCAGGGATGATGCAATCCCACCACATTCTTGACGACCGAAGTTACTGGATTCAATTACGGGATAATCACTCCCTATCACTTTAGGACTAAGTCCAAGGATGATGCAATCCTACCACGTTCTCGATTACCAAAGTGACTGGATCCGTTATGAACAAATTTCAAGGATGATACCATCCCACCACGTTCTCGAGTACCGAAGTCATCTGATCCATTCCAAACAAAATTTCAAGGATGATACAATCCTACCGCGTTCTCAATTATCAAAGTCACCGAATCTATTCTAAACAAAATTTCAAGGATGATACAATCCTACCACTTTCTCGAGTATCGAAGTCATTGGATCCGTTCTGAACCGAAGTTCAGGGATGATACACCCACCACATTCTCAAGGACCGAAGCCACCGGATCCATTATGAACCGAAGTTCAGGGATGATACAATCCCACCACATTCTCGAGGATAGAATCCACTGGATCCATTCTGAACCAAAGTTCAGGGATTATACAATCCCACCACATTCTCGAGGACTGAAGTCACCGGTCCGTTCTGGACAGATGTCCTGGGATGATACAATCCCTCTTCATTCTCGAGGACTGAAGTCACCAGATCACTTTAGGACAAGTGTCTAGGGATGATACAATCCCACTTCATTCTTGAGGACCGAAGTCACTGGATCACTTTAGGACAAGTGTCCAATGATGATACAATCCCACTACAACATCACTGCTCCCCCTTTCGAGGAAGGACTTTCCGAACAACACCAATCTTGTCTCGAAAGTGTTTGAACTTTACCCAAGATAGAGGCTTTGTCAAAACATCAGTGTTGAATCATCATCTTGTAACATAATCATCTAAACCATCATCATCTACATCTTCAGTATGTGAATACCGAAAGCATCATCATCATTTGTATCTTACAGTATGTAAATATTGAAACATCATCTATATCTTCAGTCTAGAAATACTGAAAGCATCATCATCTGCATCTACAGTATGTAAATAATGAAACATCATCTATATCTTCAGTATGGGAATTATGAAACATCATCATCTGTATCTTATCTCATATGTATAAATACCGGATTTCTATGTGCTTCGACCTATCATGGAACATTGGGTTCTCTGTCATCTTTATACAACTTTGGTTACATAGAATCATTGTAGTATCCATCTCCAAGTCAAAGAGACCTCGCATAATCTTCCAAAGCCATATGGCTTCACAACTAGCAAAGAAAGCTGCTATGTATTCTACTTTAGTCGTGCTAAGAGCAATACTGTACTTTTTCATGCAAAACCATGAAATCATATAAAACCCCAAACAAAAGCATCCATCTAATGTGCTAATCCTGTCCGAGACACTTCCAGCCCAATCTGCATCTGTATAGCCATACAATCTGTAATCATGGTTTCCATCATAGTATAGACCAAATTATATAGTCCCTTTCAGATATCTCATCACATGTTTTGCAGCTATCAGGTGAACACGTCTAGGTTGAACTAGATTATTAACTCAAGGCGTTCACAGTCAAAACAAATGTCTGGTTTTGTATTTGTTAGATACATCAACGACCCAATAATCTGTCTATATTAAGTCACATCCACTAACTCTTATGAGTCATCAGCTAACAACTTTAGGTTGGAATCAATGGGTGTGGCCATGGCTTTGCATTCCAACATATCAAATCTTTTCAAAACTTCCACTGCATACTTTCCCTAATTGAGAAATATTCCTTCATACTTCTAGGCCTAGGAAATAATGCATTAGACCAAGTTCTTTCATCTCAACTTCTGCAACGAGCTTCTACTTGCATTCTATAATCTATTTCTCGTTCCTTGTCAGAAATAGATCATCCACATACAGTAACAGTATGGCAGGTTCATCTTCTATAACCTTGAAGTAAAGGTTAAGATCGTATTTACTCTTGGAAAAACCCAAGCTCGTCAAGAAACTATTTGTCCTTCCATACCAATTTAGGGATATTTCTTCAGGTCATACATGTGGAAATTGAACCCAGGTGTTAGAACAATTACACTCACAACAATTGCCAATTACACATGCAAATTACTCACAAAAGGAGACTGAATATGGAGCAGAACACTAATCTGTATTGAATAAGTGTAAAATAGCCAACCCTGTAAAGTCATAGGCTACCACAATAAATAATTACATGAGATATTTGAATGCATAAGTATGCCATTCGAATTTAGTCAAAAGTAGGCTTACTAAATCTAAGCAAATCCCCCATATGTGCATAAAGCACATTCCAAATCTGTCTAGGAGCTCACGAATTGGCAAAATCAATTAGGCAAGCTAATAGATGGTGGAAGGACAACTCATACATGCTTTTTATAGGAGAAAAGAGTAGAGGATGATGAGGACAAAAAACAAGTTAACTTCACCTAGTCAAACTTTCCCAATTTCCTTAAAACTCAAAAAAAGCAGGCAATAAAGCAAAAAAAGTAGACATGCGCTAGGGAGGCCAGGAATAAAGAAGATTTGATTCCAATAGGTTTCCCAAGCACTCCATGACTCAAATTTAGCAAGTTTTACCACTATGGATGTCTGGAGGAAAACTCGCATAAGGTGGAATATGGAAACTAGGCAAATAAGACAAAAATTGGATTAATTAATGTCTAAGGTAGCTAACTATGGGTTGATTATTCTAACACCCCCCCTTAATCCTGACTTATGAGTAAAATATCAGAAAATTATAGGGCCTAGCAACAAGGCTTAGTCACCTTTTACATATTGCATGTCCATTTAACCAAGGAAAGAGGCAAAAACCCAATGGGAAAAATCCTCCCTTAAACATGGACAGTAAAACAAAATTTGGAAATCTTGTCATCACTCATGCTTCACAGCATGATCAGAAATCCCCAGTAGTGATTTGAGATTGCTGAATGTCTTCTCACAAAAACCTTTGGTGAAGATATCTGCTACTTGTTCTAAATATGAACAAAAGAGTAGGTGAATGGTGCCATCATGCATAAGATGTCTGATGTAGTGCATATGGATCTCAATGTGTTTGGTTATCTTCTTTTGAACTGGATCATTGCAGATTTGAATGGTACTCTAATTATCACAATAGATAGTAGTTGAGTATTCTGATTCGAAGCCACACTCTCCAAGTAACCCCTTGTTGGTAGTCAGCAACAACCCCTTCATTTCTCATTAAGATGAAGGGATATCGGCTCATTTTATGGTTTACCAATAAAATTATAAAAGAGCACCTTCAGAATCTTTGATTCTGAAGGTACTCTCAATTGAATAAACGTAAATGACATGTTAGAAGTTGATGAAAACATGTTTATAAACTTGGCAATTAGCAGCTGTCAGTTAAATAAGTCAGTTTCATAAATTTTTATATAATCAATTTGATCATTAAGTTAAAGTTATATGATTATATATGATTTAAGAAACTTGAAAGGATAGTATGCCAAAAGGAAATCAATAAAACACATTTCGAATTTATTTTAAGCTTGATATAAAATCCTATAACTAAAGGTGACTTATCAAATCAAAACTCTTATTTAAACCTAAAGTTCATATTTCATGAAGTGCCTTACCATGACTTTGTAAAAATTGTATATACGTAGTTAGTAAATAAATGACTATCATATGGGACTTTTCATATATTATGGTTTTATCACTTGGTATCCTATCAAATTTAATTTCGGATATTAATCAATGGGATTTTGGAAAGATTTAAAAACTAAATCTATGAAATTTTATGTATACACATGATATAAATATTAAATCAAGTCATTAGCTAGTTGACATGCTAAACATTAGGGTTTATGATTTCGTTCCTATATCGCCTCGAATGCTACCACCTTTTCACGCTAAAACTGGAGAAGACCATTCATTGACAGAGTTTACAAGATCCATCTGTCAAATTAATAACGCCTGCTACTTAAAACGCTGCGTTGGCATGGAGATGTGGCTTACACCTTATAATTAACTAACAGCTGTGAATATATTGATGATTCATATCATCAGGATTTAATGTTGATATTCATTCCACTTCGTAACGATGTACGTGCTCATTATGACCATTGTGTGTAATCAATATTTTGGTTTACGATCCATCAATCAAACGATCCCTGGTATGTCGATTTGGTTAAATTTTACTGCTAGTCATGGCTAAGTCATGGTTAAGCATGCATCTATCATAACAGAACGTTGGCTATAGTACTCATCATTGCTAAGGTTCGGCTAAAAATGGCCAAGTCCAGAGACCTCATATCTGTCAGTTTCGAAGCATGTGAAGTTTGCACATCATGTCATACACTTGGATACCTATCCCCTCCCTCTTCACATCGCCATTCATTCCATCTCGAAACCAGGATAGTGTTGAGGAGGTTATGGCTCCGTTGAACCGTTTCAAAATCTCAGGTTCAGAGCTCGTAGAAGCAGATGAGAAGGTCGCCTTGCTATTTGAGAAATTTGGCTGGGGGCAGTTCTTTAAGTGTTTTGATGGCCATAACGTAGCAGTGACCAAACTGTTTGCCATGAATTTAAAAGATGACATTGTGCAAATAGGGGGTTTTAAGTTCGTTATTAACGAAGACAAAATCGCAGAGTCGACAAAGCTCCCACAAATTGGGGAACACTGGTTCAAAGGTGGTAAGGTTAATAAAAAGAAGTGCTTATCCTTGTTGCTGCCATTACCAAATAATGCAAAACTGAAGATAGGGGTCTCTGTCAAGTTCCTGAAGCCTGAATGGTGAGCCTGCTATGAAATTTTGGTCAGGTATGTGTCCTGCGACGGACGTTTTTCTCACCTGCACTACTATCATCTAAGACTCCTATTAGCATGAAAGGGCTGTAGGCTTAATCTACCATTTTATCTGTGGCAAAGTTTGAAAAAGATGTCGCATGCAGTTCAAAAATTTGATAACCCTGATAGAAGACTTTTTCACCATGGATTAGTTAAAATGATAGTGCAGCATCAATTGTCTTTGAATGGCAAGTCATGGGATGAACTTTTAACTGAGTGTGATTTGGGGCCGACCCAATATTAGCCGAACCCCTATCCAAAAACCCGTAGGAAACGGAAGGTTGCTGCTAAGCCTGAGATCATTAATGCTCCTGAGACCGAATCAGAGGGTAAAGAGCTTGAGGAAGCCAATATACCCATAGATACTGATATCAGTAATGAGGATGTTGGTAATACAATTCCCTCACTCTGAAGCAGCTTTAAATCGATCCTCTCCTGATAAAAGTTATAGTAATCCTGAAAAAATAGAGGATAAGTTAACTGATAGCAAAGATATTAACACTGCTGATTGTAAAAATATATCCGAGCCAGATAGTCCTCGTAAATGTGGCAAAGATTCTATGTGTAAACTAGATCATCTAGCTCAAGTATGCTGCGATAAAGGAGGGTTTGAGTCAGACAATCTTGTGTGTTCAAGGAGGGTTACTAGAAGTATGAACCATGTCCCTACAATTTTGGTTCCTATGGCTAAACGACAGGATAATCATCCTGCATTCGTCCATATTGAGGATGACGTTCCATCGTCGTTCCCTGATACTATTCATGTAAATAATCCCACATTTATGAAAGATAATGGTGCAAAATTGGGTAAGGCCGAGGTCGCTCCATCATGCATAGACACTTGCATTTCTGACCCTGAACCATCTTTTATCAGTCCTCAGTCATCTGATCAAAACATTGAAAACCCTACTCCTCCTCGGGCAGCCAATTCAAGTCGTGAAAATGAAGAAGAAACTCTGCAGCTAGTTCTGGACAAGGCATACCAGACCAAGATTACGGAAATAAAAGTTGAACTAAAACTATGTCAATCTAATGCAGCATTAATAGAAGAAGAAAATAGGACATTCAGAGATGAGTTGTTGAGATGGATTAGCAGGTGGAAAGAGATGAATAACAAAAAGAACCAGTATAAAAGGGCCAAAAAGTCAATAATAGGTACAAACCAACATCTACTTGAACAAATTGAAAAACAAAAGTTAAAGATTATCAGGATTAAAGCTAAATTAGTTGAAGCTAGGAGAGTAGTCGATCTTCAAAGTAAAACTTGATGATTATTCTCATGGGTTGATTCGCTGTCGAACAGGTAATAAAAGATTTTGTTATGCATGCCTGTAAAATCGCAGATTTTACAGGCATCCATTTAAATTTTAGTTTATTTTGTTATATCTGTTCTAATTGATGTTTAATGAGATGCTTTGTTTGTTTAAACGCAGGTGGATATGTCATCATTCTTCTCCATAGTTACAGGACGATTTCAATATGTTGGTTGGAAGACGTGGTTGTTTATTTAAGGCTGGAGTTTCAACAATGGCCACGAATTTACCAAGTACCTTTAAACCAACAAACATTCAGGCTAGTCGTTTTATTGTTATAGTGACAGGTGTTTGATAAAAGAGATTTGTTTCTCTTTTATAGTTATAGGAACCCTATAATGTTGCATGTCGCATTGATGGGGAAAACTGAATCATAGTATTATATAAGTTAGAAATTTTGATGAACTGAGGGGGAGGTGACTGAAGAGAGAAATACTTGAGATATATTTTGTTACTAGTTTTATTTCATTACTGAAGTTGGATCTTTGAATGTGGGATACAACTGGACATCTACAGACTGATATCATTACTGGTATTTTGTTTTTGGATATACTTGGTATCTCAGTATATTATGTTCTACATTAATATTAATACAGTATGCTTTGTTATACTTGTGTTTAATTACAATTTTCACTTTGTCAGCTCAATATTGCATTTGAATTAATATATCTTTGTGACTGAATTTATTAGTATTTTTACTATAAATTTAAGCTATAAGGGTATACACTTATGTCTGTTATAAAAATATCATTTGTATTTTTACAGTGATTTTACATTAGACATCATGTTTGATTCAAATAGCTATATTGATCATTAATTATTAATTAATGTCAGAAAATTGAAATAATTATTTGTTTTCAGTTTCTCTGTTAAATTGTTTTGTAACAGAAGGATTTCTTATGTATGACTTGAATATTTCTATTTAGATCATGCACTTTATCTTCTATTCATCATCTATTTAATTAATAATTAATATAGTATTTAGAAACGCTCTCAGCTAAGATAGGATAGATAGAATAGTTAAAATAGTTCAGATTAAGTTTTATTTTAGTATCTTTCAGTTATCAGCTGTTAAATCATTTATATAATTTTTAGTATAATTTTAATAATTTTTATATTCAAAAAAATCTTCAAAAATTGGAGTCTTTCCTTAATAAAGCAATTATAGGACAGTTTAGATAGTTGAAACAAATTATAGGATTCATTTAAGTAGAAATAACATTAGGATAGGTTAGATTTTGCTGGTTTTCATTTCTCCTTAAGAGAAAAATCAGCTGGTAGCAGGACCATAACCTGCGAGGTTTTTCTATTCCAAACACACCGGACGCTGCTTTAAGCTGATTGTGTGGGAATAACCTCCTTATTGGCCCAGGTCATAAAAACCGGCCAACACCCCTGCAACCATAGACATTGAGTTGTTGCATTTACAACTCCTCTGTACTCTGCTTCTGTAGATGAGAGTGCCATGGCACTCTGTTTCTTGCTTGACCAGCTGATTGGCCCTTATGCAAGCATGAACACATATCCTGATGTTGAATTTTGATCTGTGTTGTCACCTTCCCAATCACTATCAGTAAACCCAATCAAATCAAGATCAAATTTAGCTTTGTATAATATCCCATGATTCCTTGTTCCCTGAACAAAGTTAAGGATCCTTTTGGCTGCTCTCCAATGGATCTCATGAGGCTGATCCATGTATCTTTAAGCCACACTTACTACAAAAGAAATATCAGGTCTAGTATGCGTAATATACAACAAACATCCAATCAATTGCCTATACAGTGTATTGTTTACCATAAGTGAAGAATCAGCTTCTTCAAGCTTAACTCCTGAAAGGAAAGGAGTCTTGCTTGGCTTGCAATCCTTCATATTGAATTTGTTCAGCAAATCCAAGGCATAATTGGACTGATGTACTTTGATTCCTTCTTTGGTTTGAGCAGTCTCGAGCCCCAAGAATTGGCTCAATAAGCCCAAATCTGTCATTGAGAAGGCATGGTTCATTGCATCCTTCAAGGAGGCAATTTCATCCTTTGAGTTTCCTGTAATGAGAAGGTCATCAACATACAAAAAAATGATCATTAATGAACCATGAATCAGCTTCAAATAGACATTCAGATCTTATTTGCATCAAACAAAATTCAGTGATAGCAGAAAGCTATCAATCTTGGCATACCAAGCCCTGGGGGCTTGCTTAAGCCCATACAATGACTTCTTTAGCCTGCACACAAGAGATGGATTAGTAGCAAATACTTGAGGTTTCTGCATGTAAATATATTTAGTGAGATCTCCATTTAGTAAAGCACAATTCGCATCCATGTGGTGTACCTCCCATTGCTTTGAAGCTGCAATGGATCAGGCTAGCCTGATGGAGTCCATCTTTGCCACTGGTGCAAAGGTCTCATTGTAGTCTATGCCATGTACCTGTGAGTAGCCCTTGGATACCAATCTGTACTTGTACTTCAAAGGTGAACCATCAGTAGAAAATTTGGTTTTGTACACCCACTTACACTGAACTGGCTTCCTCCCTGGGGGAAGATCAACCAGCTCCCAAGTGTTGCTCTTCTGGAGTGAGCTGAACTCTTCTTCCATGGCTGTTTGCCATATTGGATCTTTTGTTGCGTCTTCATATGTCTATGGATCTGATTCAATCATCAGATATAATTTATCTATGAACATAGGATCTTTCATGCACAGAGCACTCTCAAACTGAGATCTAGCCCTCCTAGGATCATTAGGATTTCTAGCTAGTTCTCCAGCTGCATGAATGGTCTTGGCTGCCCATTTTGGTCTTGTAGGAATGTTAGGATCTGCAATCAAATGATCATTATCAGACCTATCAGAATCAGTATGTTCAACTATCTCTTCACTTACATTCAGAGGTTCTGGTGGTGAAGAGGATTCTCCAACTTCCACTGCTGCTAGGGGCTCTTCTTGAAACTGAACACACCTTTCAATGAAGGATTTGTTTGTGCTCAAATTGATCAGCTTGTACCCTTTTGAATCTTCATAGTACCCAAAAAATAGACACTCTTGGCTTTGGGGATGCAAAGCCTTCCTCTTTTCTGTTGGAATTCTAGCCCAAGCCCTTGAGCCAAAAAATCCTGAAATGGGTCACATCTGATATGTGCCCACTCCATGCTTCGAAAGGATTCATACCATCAAGCTGTTTATGAGGCACCCTATTATGGATATAGGCTGCACATTTTATAGCGTTGGCCCAAAACTTTGGTGGCAAAGTTTTAGCCTCCATCATGCAGGTTGCCATCTCTTTCAGTGATATGTTCTTCCTCTCAACAACACCATTCTGTTGTGGTGTGTAAGGGATAGAATGTTGCATCTAAATACCTACATCTGCACAATATTGAATAAACTCATACTTGACATACTCACCACCATTGTCAGATCTGAGGACCTTGATTTTCCTCCCAAACTGTTTTTCAACCAAAGCCTTAAAGACTTTGAAAAGGCCAAAAACTTCAGACTTGTGTTTCAGGAAGTAAACCCAGCAATACCTGGAAAAATCATCTATGAATGTCAATGCCTATTTGGCCTGACTCATTGACATATGAGGAAATGGGCCAGAAACATCACTGTGGATCAACTCAAGAGGTGCAGAGGTTCTCTCATGACTATCTTTCTCAAATTTATGCTCCGGGTGTTTTCCTAAGATGCAACCTTGACAGACTCCTTTGGAAAACTTAATCTTTAGTAACCCTATGACCATTTCTTTTTCACTAAGATCAGAAAGACACTTGTAATTGAGGTGTCCAAATATTTCATGCCAAATATTGCTTGCCTCATTAGCATGAATCAGAAGAGCAGAGGGGTTTGAGTAGGGTAGGAAGTATGAGAACATGTATACCTTCGAAGTGTCATTTGCAACTCCTTTTGCAATGACTTTACCACTTGAGATCTCTATGATCTCAACTTCATCAGGGGAGAATATGACCTTCTTTGGAGACCCTGTGTGGGTCATCTGATACACTGATAAGAGGTTAGAGGCAAGACCTGGAACATACAACACATTGCTGAACTTACCATGGTCAAGATAAATCCTCCCTTTGCCCAAACTTTCAGTGAGAGAGTCATCTCCAAGTACTATTGGTAGACCTTTCGACATCTCAAGTGAGGTGAATTCCTCCTTGGTTGAAACCATATGTCTTGAAGCTCAAAAATCAATGATGAAACTAGGTGAGCTTGATGTGCCAGCAACCAATGCATGAAATCTCTCTCTGTCTTCTAAATTTGATCCTCCTTCCCTCTTCTTTGAGTTGTTTGGAAGGGAGATGTGATTCTTCTCTAGGAGTTGGGTCGGCATGTCTATTTGCTTCTTCATGCAGGATATTTCAGAATGATTTCCCTTACTGCAGTATGCTCACTTGCCCATTTCTCCTTTGTTCTTCTTCTTCTGGGGGTTCTTCTTGGAACCTTAAGGCTCCTCTGGAGACTTGTTCTTGTCTCTCTTTTGCTCAGGTGGATTTTTAGCTTTCTTCTTGCTTTTTGAATCCACCCTAGAATCTCCAACAACCAGAGCTTGGTCTTTGGATGGTTTGATGGTGCCCATCATCACCAATTTATCTTGTTCTTGTGTGAGAGATTCCATGAAATCTGCAAGGCTAAGCATTTTCCAGGCTCGAGCTGTCAACTTTGTGGCATAGAAGGTCGATGCAAACACTGAATAGTCAGGGCCAAGCTTTGAGAGTATGGCCAAAACCAGTTGTTCATCCTTCTTTTCTATCCCACGTTGTTTTAGCTGCAAAACAAGTGCTTTGAACTTGGAAAAATAGAGTTGCAGGGATTCAAATCTATTTGGACTCAGGGAGATCAATTCATTTTCAATTTGATGTCCCCGCATCTCATCTGTCTTTCCAAAAATATCAAAAATCTTCTCCCATACTTCATTTGGTGATGTCAATCCATCAAGATGGAAAAGGAGGTCTCTGGATATGCTCAAACACAAGAGACCATAATCCTCATCCCTCCTATTGTGCCATTTAATCTTCTATGTAGCTGCATTGGGCTCTGCTTCTGTTGCCATAGTCACTCTGTAGAGGCATTTCGCTCTCAACAGTATCTCCATCTCTGCTTTCCATTCAAAGAAGTTAAATGGAGTCAAGATGATCTTCTGAGATTGATCCATAGCTCAGAAATTGTCCCGTCAGTCAGCAGAATGCTCCCAGTCAATGATGTCGAACCTGTAATACAAATTGGAAGGAGAGAAATTGATCTAAAAAGGGTCTAATACCATGTGGAAATTGAAACTAGGTGTTAGAACAATTACACTCACAACAATTTCCAATTACACATGCAAACTACTCACAAAATGAGACTGAATATGGAGTAGAACACTAATCTGTATTGAATAAGTGTACAATAGCCAACCCTGTGAAGTCATAGGCTTCCACAATAAATAATTACATGAGATATTCAAATTCATAAGGATTCCATTCGAATTTAGTCAAAAGTAGGCTTACTAAATCTAAGCAAATCCCCCATAGGTGCATAAAGCACATTCCAAATCTGTCTAGGAGCTCACGAATTGGAAAAATCAATTAGGAAAGCTAATATATGGTGGAAGGACAACTCATAAATGCTTTTCATAGGAGAAAAGAGTGGAGGATGATGAGGACAAAAAACAAGTTAACTTCACCTAGTCAAACTTTCCCAATTGCCTTAAAACTCAAAAAAAGCAGGCAATAAAGCAAAAAAAGCAGACCTGCGCTAGGGAGGCCAGGAATAAAGCAGATTTGATTCCAAGAGGTTTTCCAAGCACTCCATGACTCAAATTTATCAATTTTTACCACTATGGATGTGTGGAGGACAACTTGCATAAGGTGGAATATGGAAACTAGGCAAATAAGACAAAAATTGGATTAATTAATGTCTAAGGTAGCTAACTATGGGTTGATTATTCTAACAATACAGGGCCTTCTTTAACTTGCATATGTGAGTTCATATGTCTTCAACTTCAAATCCTTGTGACTATTCGATGTAAAACTCTTCCTCAATCATACCATTAAGGAAGGCTTGTCTTTACATCCATCTGGTGTATATCCCACTTCATCATGGAAGCAAGTACCATGATAGTTCTAAAGGAAGTGTACCTTGCTTCTTGGAGTAAGTGTCTCTTCAGAAATAATTCCCTCTTTCTGAGAGAAACCTCTAGCCACAAGTCTTTCCTTACTTCCATCAGCAACATATTTTATCTTGCAAATCCATTTGGAAGATACCACATTCTTACTTTCTAGTTTGACCACTATATCCCAAACATCATTCTAGTATTCTTTCATCATAGCATCTTCCATGAGTTCATCTTGTTAGGTCATCAACATATACTAGTCTTTCACATTCAAACTTGAAGGTTGGAACCCACTTTACTCTTGGTAAAGTCTTGATCCATCAGGAAGTTGTCCATCATGTCGAATTCAGAGATATTTTGTAGTCCCCCCCCCCCCCCCCTGAAACGGAGAATCATCTTCCTTCTTCATTCTGTACAGGTGGTTCTCTGCTTGATATATACTTCTAGTGGGTCTGGTCAATAGAGTATGTCATGTCATAGTCTATTATTTTTTAGGCAAACCACGAACCTTACTTTGTATACTTGTTCTTGTAGATCCATATGGAAGATACTAAGAACTTCCCTTCAGGTCTCGAAACCATATCATAGAACTCATTCCCTATGAACGATTGTTATTCTTTGATCATAACTTATTTCATAGCCGGAAAGGTGAGCATCAATGATGTCACCCAACTGTGTTACACAACTAGAGTGTGTCTGAGGCCTCTTACTTTGGTTTGGAAGTCTCGCCATTATTTTCTTCATATTGAGTTATCTCTTGTACCCATGGTGGTCTTCATCCTTTGAGGTGGATCTACCACTCTCTGAAGCTATTTCTTTCGTCATGGTGTCTCTGACCCTAGGAGCTTCATATTCATGTTTATTGGAGTGAATCTTGAATTGTCATCACTTGTTCTTCAGAACAAGTCTCATCCTTATTTTCTTGTAGGCAGTTGTACAGGACCTTTCCTACAAGTCAAATGCACCAGTTGCATGGTTAGAACCATTTCATAGAACATATGCATAATGATGCATCATTCAACTATTTAGATAATACAACATTCATCCATATCTCACAGAAACTTTCAAGATGACATCATTAATATTGTGCACTAATCCAATATGTCAGCAAGGAGGTTTCATTCTAGATAAGTAGCAATGGAGAGTTGTATAGCACCATGAGCTACTTACCCATCACATGCATATTAGTAGCATATTGTCATTAATGCAAACATTCTATCATGCATAACACATCAACTGAATATAAAACAATATCATGAAATGACAATTGAATACTTATCTTTTATTTATTTCATGGGTAGACTCCTTGATCCTTCTACTTCATCATCTTCTTCATTCATGACATCATCATTTCTTATCCAAATTCTAAGATGGATAGGAGGCTCTTCAAGAATTGAGTTCTTCATATTCCTCATCGCTTGAGGAATCTTCTTTGAATCATGAGCGCTTGATCTTCAGTTGCTCCCATCTTCTCTTCTCTTATTATGAGTCAATTTTCTTCTTATGTAAGGCTTTAGCCTCATTTCCCTTTGGAACTGGAACCTCTCCACTTATGTAGGTGTCCAATTCATTTTCTTCAAGAACCAGTAAAATCCTATGCTTCCATGCTGGGAATTTTTCAGCTTCACCAAGCTTGTCATCAAGCTGGGGTGCTAGGTCATTTTGAAATGAGAACCTCAAATGTAAACGGCAAAAGATTAGATCTTACCGGTTTGAGGTGTTCGTCCTAGTTCTGGATCTAGCTGATCTAGGGTTTTTCAGAGAAACCCTAATTTTTCAGAACTTGGAATCTTTTAGAACTGATTGGATAGAAAGATGTGCCTCCTGAAGGCAAGCTGAGCAGCATATTCATTTTTCCAAAACTGTGATCAGAATTGCAAAATATCTGATGCCTTAGTTTTCTTCAGTTTCTTCTGTAGAATGCCTGATATTGTTTCTATGATATCTCCAAAATTACCATTCCTCTATGTCTAAAATTTTGTATTACGTTAGACTCGCGTGTCCTCTTTCCAAATCCATAGGTTAGAGCAGAATTGGTTTTACCAATTGTTACTTATGCGCATTTTCCCAAGGTGACTCCTTTTAGGACTGTTCAGAAGAGAAAACTCATATGGACTTCCATGTGTCATCGTTTCATCTTCGGGGTCTAAAATTATTACCACCAAAATTAAAGTTCGTGCACTTTCTGGAACATCTTGTGAAATTTCATTTGGACATCCATAGCCCGAGATATAGCAATTATCCCTAGGTCACCTCTTTAAGGTTGAATCCTAAGAGAGGCTGGAACCCTAACTTGGAGTAATCATATCACCTAGAATATAGCAAATATGAGTCTGAAAATTTTACACAGTGTACATCAGGAATTTATCTTCGGCTTGTGAAGGTTTCGTCTCCTGATATTTCTCCAATATTGAGATATAGCAAACATACCAAAACTACTAGTTTTAGTATTTTAGGGTTTCCAAGCATGAAACCCTAATCTTCAATAGCTGTAGCTATAGCATTGTTTCGATTGCACAATGACTTTTTTCAGGGTGGATCTAATACCATGTTTAATTTTTAAAGGTTATATCAAATCTTAAAAACATTTAGCATCATAACAGCATAACCATAAGCCAAAATATCACTGAAAGATAGACAAGCACAACCACACAAAAGGAACACAAAGCTTTATCCTGGGAAAACCCTAAAGGGAAAAACCCAGCAAAAGCTTCCTCAATATAGATGCCCCAAAAATATAAAAGGTAAAACCCAAAATACTGATCCTCCTTCTTCTCCAGCTACAGCTCTCTCTCTCTCTCTCTCTCTCTCTCTCTCTCTCTCTCATGCGCTACACAAGTGAGTGTATGTGTCTCAAATGAGGAGCGCCTCCCTCTATTTATATTCTTTCGTTTACTTAATATTTAACTCAGTTATGTAGGCTCGAGTAATCCTAACTTAGTTATGTAGGCTCTAGTAACCACAACTGGGGTACTAATGACCCGACTTGCAATGGAGGGGACTTCCTCATGACTTTTAGTAATTCTCCCGATAGGAACATCGGGGTACAAAGTAATACAAGTGATTCTCCCGATAGGAGCATCGGGGACCACAAAAATATATATATTTAGAATATTCTTCGAAGTTACAATAATTCAACAAGAACTACTAAGATTCATGAGGAAATTACCTCTATTGTAAGTCGGGTCATCAGCACCCCAGTTAATATAATATTAAGTTGTTAGAATCCTCCTAGAGAAGTCGGCCCAGTCAGTTTTAGTGGGGCCGACTTGTTGAGTGGAAAATCAAGTGAACAGAAGAATATAAATAGAGGTGAGGCTCCTCTCACTTATACACACTCACACTCACTTCTGTAGCGCATAAGAGAGAGAGAGAGAGAGAGAGAGAGAAGCAGTAGCTGCAAGGAGGAGAAGGATTAGTCTGGGGTTTTACTAAGTTGTTAGAATCCTCCTAGAGAAGTCGGCCCAGTCAATTTTAGTGGGGCGGACTTGTTGAGTGGAAAGTCAAGTGAACAAAAGAATATAAATAGAGGTGAGGCTCCTCTCACTTATACACACTCACACTCACTTGTGTAGCGCATAAGAGAGAGAGAGAGAAGCAATAGCTGCAAGGAGGAGAAGGATTAGTCTGGGGTTTTACCTTTTATCTTTTGATCATCTATATTGAGGAATATTTTGCTGGGTTTTTTCCTTTAGGGTTTTCCCAGGATAAATCTGTGTTGATCTTGTGATACTGTTTCTTTCAGTGATCATGTCTATATGCTTTTGTTATGAATTTTGAATTGAATGCTGATAATATAGCTTAGCATATATGGAATTTTAACAGATCATCCAGCTCTAGAACCAGGACAGACACCTCAAATCGGTAAAATCTAAATTTTTGATATTTACATTTGAGGTTCTCTTTTGAAAATGACAAATCACACCAGCTTGATGACAAGATTGGTGAAGCTAACAACTTCCAAGTATGGAAGTATAGGAACTCTGTGATCCTTGAAGAAATTAGCTTTGATCAGTATTTCAGTAAATAATTTCTAAGAGCCAGAGGGAGATGAGGCTAAGGCTAGAGCCAAGAGAATCATTGTAGATTCTATTAAATATCATCTCATCCCTCATGTGTCATCCTTGAAGACACCAAAAGGAAGTGTTTTATGCTATGACAAAGCAATCAAAGAAGAATAAGATATTGTTATAACCACCTTGAATGGCCTCCAAAGATCATGGGATTCATGCATTCAAGGAATGTGTGCGAGAAGGAAGTGATTACATTCAGTAGACACTAGGAAGAGTGCACACAAGAAGAAGCTCAATTCATAGAATATGGGAGCAACTGAAGATCAATCTCTCATGGTTCAAAGTAGATCCCTCCAGCAATGAGGAATATGAAGGACTCAATTCTTGAAGAACCTCTTATCAATATTAGCATTTGGATAAGAAATAGTGATGTTATGAATGAAGAAGATGATGAAGCTGAAGGCTTAACAAGGTTTCTACCCATGAAAAAAATAAAGATAAATATTCAATTTTCATTTCATGATATTGTTTGGTTATGCATTTGTTTATATTCAGTTGATGTGTTCTGCATGTTTGAGTACTTGCATTTATACTACTGAATTGCACATGATGGGTAAGAAGTCAATGATCTTGTACAACATTCCATTACTACTTATATAGATTGAAACCTCTTTGTTGGCATATTAGGAGTAGTACACACTCTTAATAAAATTAGGGTAGAAAGCATCTAGAAGTTATTGTATGCATACATGATATGGATGAATGTTGTAGCATTGGCTAAAATAGTCGCATGGCTATGTGACATATATTTGTCACTATTAATATGTTTTGTAAATTATGATATGTTTCTAATCATGCAAATGAACTTGACTTGTATATCATTACAAATAACAAGGTGACTACAGTTTAGAAGAGGAACCTGAATATTCCCAGGTCAAAGACACCACAGCAAAAGAAAGAGCTTCAGAAGAATATAAAGAAGAATAATCCAAGATGAAGAATAGTATGAAAAGACTTCCAAAGAAAGAAAGAGGCCTCAGAAACACTCTAGTTATGTGACACCATTGAGTGACATCATTGATGCAAATCCTGCCAGCTATGAAGAAGTATCCAAGAAGAAAGGGAAGGAGAGCAACATTTCAAGAAGAATGATGTTTGGGATGCGGTATCGAGACCTAAAGGGAAGTTTGTAGTGTCTTCCAAATGGATCTACAATATCAAGCATGTAGTAGATGGAAACATCGTCAGATACAAGGCAAGATGCGTAGCGCGAGGCTTCTCATAGAAAGAAGGAATAAACTATGAAGAGACATTTGCAGCCACTAGGAGTCGAGACACATGACAGGAAGACTCATGTGTGCAAATTAAAGAAGGACTTGTAAGAGCTCAGAAGACACCCATGGGATAACACATACATGAGGAGCTTGAAGATAAACTAGAGTGATGAATATCTTAACCTTTGCTACAAGGTTGAAGATGAAATCCTATAGAGGATCTTGGTATCTAGTGACCTTAGATGGATACTTAGAATATTAGTAGCAGAGGAAGCTACGTGTCACTCCATTACAGAATGTTTCAATACATAGAGTATGAAAGGTAGAGGGAAAATGATGCTCTACTTCAGAGGGAGTGACTGCAGAAGATCCTGAGGTTCGACATGGTACGACAGGATATACATATTACTGATGGCTCTAGGCTTTACTAAGAGTAAAGAAGATTCCAGCCTTTGCTTCAAGGTTGAAGGTGAAAGACCAATGATGCTCCTGTTATATGTCGATGACCTATTCCTGATGGATCCGATACATGCTCACCTGGTTGCAAAGCATGCAATGAGGTACTTGGAGGGTACAGTTGAGTATGGGCTCAAATATGATATGAATCAGAAGACTAACCTACATGGTTATGTTGATTTGGATTGGTAGTGCCACTGAGAAGAAGAGCACCTTGGGTTTCTTCTTGAGTTTGAGATCCAGTATGGGCTATTGGTTTCGCAAGATGTAGTCCTGCATGGCGCTGAGTACAGTCAAGGAAAAATATGTTGCCACTCACTTGGCTATTTGTGAGGTAGTATGTTTCTTTTGAAAGCTACTATTTGATTTGATTGATCTGATTGGCATTTTTGTATGATGCAAAGAGGAGCAGTGAAGCTCCAGTGTGTACTTCAGATCAAGGTTCCTTCCAAGGAGAAGTGATGAGTCTAGAATACATAGATACACATATGCCTTTTTGATATGGTGGCAAGTTGGGCCTTCCATGGTCGTTAATGTAAGTGATGAGAGCCTTTTTGACATGGTGGCAGGTTGGGCCTCCCATGGTTGCTGATGTAAGTGATGTGTTATGTGTATTTGGGTTGTGCTCCATGTGACGATGAGATGATCTGAAGATGATGAGGTAATAGTAGGGTACACAGGTGTTGCGAGGCATGTAATCAGTCATGGGATCCTCCTTTAGGTTTTGCAGTGGCATATAATCAATCTTGGGAGATCTTGCAGGTTTTGAAAGAGGCATATAATAAGTCCTGATATGTACCTACTTGACGGCTTGCTCGCAGAGATGATAAAGACCTAGCAGAGGGATAGGCCTACATCCAGCATGAAAAAGGGTTGGCTCTGTAGAGAAATACCTTGCAGAGGGAAAGTCCTACATATAACATGAAAAAGGGTGGGATCTGTAGAGAAATACCTTGCATACGGAAAGGCCTACATCTAGCATGAAATAGGGTTGGATCTGTAGAGAAATACCTTGTAGAGGGCAAGGCCTACATCTAGCATGAAAAATGGCTTGCTTTGTAGAGAAAGACCTTGCAGAGGGAAACGCCTACATCCAGCATGAAAAAGGGTTGAATCTGTAGATGAAGACCTACATCCAGCATGAAAAAGGGTTGGCACTATAAACCTACATCCAGCATGAAAAAGGGATGGCTCTGTAGACCTACATCTAGCATGAAAAAGGGTTGGAACTGTAGACCTACATCCAACATGAAAAAGGGATGGCTCTGTAAATGGAGACCTACATCCAACATGAAAAAGGGATGGCTCTGTAGATGGAGACCTACATCCAGCATGAAAAAGGGTTGGCACTGTAGAATTACATCCAGCATGAAAAAGGGTTGGCTCTGTCGATGAATACCTACATGGAGTCTGTGCCTACATCCAGCATGAAAAAGGGTTGGAACTGTAGAAACTTTTGATGACAGATAGTATGGGATTATGATCAAATTATAAGAAGATGATGGCAGCAGCTATGATGAAGACTCTATGACTCCGTGATGATGATGATGATGTGATGAAGACCTGACCAGATGTGTTGATGACTATGTAGAGAGAGAATACCTTCCTAGTTAAGAGGGAGTGTTGATGTATTTATAACTTTGAAATATATTTTCATGTATATTATCATTGTATGTTGTTGTACCCCCATTGGGAATGTGTGTTACCCCTTTACGGGATGTCTAAATTGTGTATATATCTTGAGGTACAACCTTTGTTGTAAGTCGGGGCAATAGTCCCCAGTGTAACATCATGTAATATGTGAATGTGGTCTCTCTAGGAGAACTGGGCCCCATGTGATATGATGTGTAGGATTGAGTCTTATATGCGGTTAGTGACTTAAAAGGGTATAAATAGGGAGGCGCTCCCCCTCGTTTATACACACCTCACACACTCTCTAAGGTGTTTGAGAGAGAGAGAGAGAGTCATAGGAGGTGAGAAAGATAAATGCTAAACATTTCTTATTACTACTTTTGATCATCTTACTATTCTGAAGAAGTCTATGGGGTTTTCTCCTTTATGGTTTCCCCAATGAAAATATTTGTGTCTTGTGCATATTTTATATTTTATGCATTTTGGTGTACTTGTTATTCTTTCAGATAAAGATCCTAGATAATCTAATCAGATCTTAAGAAAATCTAATAGATATTTGTGTCCCTGGGGGTCGTATTCTCCATTTAGTTGAAGTTGATAAATCTAGAGGGTTGAATCCCTTCCCATTGAATATGGAGAAGAAGGGTGTTGGAGCATCCTTTAATTTGGAGTTGAAGAAACAAATTTTAGTTTTTCAACATTTAAGCTAGAATTATGTTAGGATCTTTACTGAGAGAATAACAAGTACAGCAATCAAACACAAGAGACAATGAACACAATGTTTTTGATCGGGGAAACCATAAATGGAGAAAACCCCGCAAATTCCTCAAAGATAGAATCACCACAAGATGTAAGACCCCAAAAACAGTAAGATGCGCTCCCGACATTAGTAGTCTTCTTCTTCTGTCTAGTCCCAGTATTTCCTTCCTCACTAATGCGCCACACTTGAGTAAGTGAGTGATGTGTAGTACAAGTGATAAATTGAGAGACTCTCACTCTCTATTTATATTCTTCCATTCACTTGAAGTGCACTCAATCATGTCGGCCCAACTTAACAATTACTTACTAGAGCCTACATCTCAATGAGTGTATAATAACTCTAGTGCCCCGAAACTGTGGGGACTTTTAACAATGACTTGACAAGACTTGTTTACATTATTAATCCTCCCGATCGGAACATCGGGGCATGACAACATGACTCAAATACATAATAAAAACATCCCAGAATAAACATCGGGTTACAATATATAAGATACATAGAAGAATACATTCCAAAGTTACAAATACATCAACACTCCCTCTTAACTAGGAAGGTATTCTTTCGACACAATTTTCAGCACTGGTCTTCTTCTCTGGATCAACTGGATCATCTTCGTCTTCAAGTCATCTTCATCTTCGAATCTGGATCATCTCTCGATCTGGATCATCATAGAACATCATCACTGGATCTGGATCATCATCACTGGACTGGATCTGGATCATCGCTCTATCTAGATCATCATCATTGGACTGGATCTGGATCATCACTCGATCTGGATCTCTCGGAGTCCTCATAACTGGATCTGAATCATAGCTCGATCTGGATCATCTCTGGTCATCATCATGTGTGTACTATCTCGTCATAGGAAGTTCTACAGAGCCAGCCCTTTTTCATGCTGGTTGTAGGCCTAGCCACCAGGTAGATATTTTCCCAGCACTTATATCTGACCTCCTCGTCAGAAAGGCATGCCCAGTACTCACATTTGATCATGTAGTAAACTACAATCACATCAGAAAGGCCCAGCACTCACATTCACCATCATGGTAGGCACATCAACTACCATCTATGAAATGGCTCTGCACTTACATCCATCCAGACAAGAACACATCCTATCACAGTGATGGAAGGGCTTGCACTCACATCTGACCTAGTAGGAACTGAATCCTACACCCCCATCATAATGGCCCACAGTCCCTGAATGAGCTACCTGGTAACGGACCAGGTGCCTCCACTCTCCCTGAGAGTGGCAGTTGCCCTTACATCTGTCCTACTCGACAGAATGGCGTGCACTCACATCTG
>LPNX010172705.1:267753-318737 GCA_001517045.1 Pseudotsuga menziesii
TCGTTAGAATGGACCCCATTCCCTGCCTGAGCTACCTAGTAACGGACCAGGTGACTCCACTCTCCTTGAGAGTGGCGATTTCCCTTACATCCGACCTGCTCGTCGGAATGGCCAACACTCACATCTGACATGGAAGGAACTAAATCCTTTAGCCATGAACAGAATGGTTCAGCCCTTACATCTAACCATGGAAGGAACCAATCCTCTCACCATGTCAGAATGGCTCTCTCAGTCCCAGACTGAGTGTTCCTGGTAACTGACCAAGTGCCTCCATTCCCAGAATGGCAGTCAGCACTCATATCTGACATGGAAGGAACCAAATCCTCTCACCATGACAGAATGGCTCAGCCCTTACATCTGACCATGGAAGGAACCAATCCTCTCACCATGTCAGAATGGCTATGGATCTCATCACTTTCTCTTGGAGGGAACCTCGATCTGGAGAACACCAAGTCTCTCTCTGAAGTACTCGAACTTCAGCCTAGCCAATGGCTTCACCAATACATCAGCTATTTGTTCCTCCGACGCAACATACTGGAGCTTCACTGCTCCTCTCTGCACCATATCCCTGATATAGTGATACTTGATCTCGATATGCTTCGACTTGTCATGGAACACTGGATTCTCTGACAACTTCACGCAACTCTGGTTGTCACAATGTATACAAGTAGCATCCAACTGGAGATCAAATATATCATACAGTAGCTTCCGTAGCCATACTGCCTCACAACTAGTTGAACAAGCTGCGACATACTCTGCTTCAGCTGTACTCAGTGCCACATAGGATTGCTTCCTGCTAAACCAAGAGATCACACCTGATCCCATACTGAAGCAACATCCTGAAGTACTCTTCCTGTAGATGGCACTGCTTGCCCAATCTGAATCAACATAACCCTCTAGGTTAATCTTTTGATTCGCATCGTACTTGATCCCATAATCAATTGTACCCTTCAGGTACCTTAGAACATGCTTTGCATCAATCAAGTAAACACTTCTCGGAGTTGTCAAGTACTGGCTCAAGGTATTCACAACAAAGCAAATGTCTGGTCTCGTGTTCGTCAGGTACATCAATGACCCAATCATCTGACGATACATCGTAGCATCAACCGACTCTGATGAAGCATCACTCAATAGCTTCAGGTTCAATGCCATCAGTGTGGTCATAGCCTTCCATTCCATCATCCCAAACCTCTTTAGGATCTCTACTGCATACTTCCCTTGTCCAAGGAAGATTCCATCTGTACTCTGCCACACTTCCATACCTAGAAAGTAATGCATCATTCCCAAGTCCTTCATCTCGTACTCAGCAGCAAGCTTTCTCTTCGTATCAGCAATCAACCCATCTGTACCTATCACAAATAGATCATCTACATACAATAGGAGCATCACTGGGTTGCCATCTTCAACCTTGTAGTAAAGGTTGGAATCTGCTTTACTCTTGGTAAAGCCCAAACTGGATAGAAAGCTATCAATCCTGCCGTACCAGGTCCTGGGTGCATGTTTCAAACCATACAGGGCTTTCTTCAATCTGCATACATGAGACTCTCTGTCATGTGTCTCAAATCCAAGTGGTTGTTCTACATACACTTCCTCTTCTACTACACCATTCAAGAAGGCAGTCTTGACATCTATCTGGTGTATCTTCCATTTCATCACTGCAGCCAGAGCAAGTACT
The DNA here is from genome assembly GCA_001517045.1 of Pseudotsuga menziesii. Classification (NCBI taxonomy): domain Eukaryota; kingdom Viridiplantae; phylum Streptophyta; class Pinopsida; order Pinales; family Pinaceae; genus Pseudotsuga; species Pseudotsuga menziesii. The sequence goes on from LPNX010172705.1 coordinate 269,429, forward strand.
GATCTGATAGAAGTATACCTGGCTATAGGTGCAAAGGTCTCTTCATAGTCTATTCCCTCTTTCTGAGAGAATCCTCGAGCTACAAATCTTGCCTTATACTTTTCAATGCTACCGTCTGCAGCATGCTTGATCTTGTAGGTCCATTTTGAAGTGACAACTGACTTCTCTTTTGGTCTTGGGACAACATCCCAAACATCATTCTTCATGATCGATTGGTATTCTTCGATCATAGCATCCTTCCATTCTTTCTGTTCTACCGCTTCTTCATAACTGGAAGGTTCTTTATCAATGAAATCACATAGTAAAGCTACATACCCAGAATTTGATCTGGTTCTCTTTCTTTCTATGTGATTCTCTTCTGGAGCCCCATATCTTTCCGCACCTTGGATAAGTTCACGTACCCAAGCAGGTTTCCTCTTATGAGGATTCTTCTCCAGAGGTGGATCTACAGGTATTTGTGGTTCCTCAAACTCTTGATCTTCTTCTTGAGCTTCTTTGTTCATGATTGTATCATGAATTCTGGGTAATTCTGCTTTCGCTTCTTCAGGTTCTTCAGCAGGTCTCTTTCTAGATTTGTTGTAAGCTATGCCTTCATCAAATGTCACATCCCTGCTAATGTCAATCTTCTTGTATCCTAGGAAGTAGATTCTGTAAGCCTTCGAGCTTTCAGAGTATCCCACAAATATACCCTTCTTTCCTGAAGGATCTAATTTTGTTCTCTTTTCTTTTGGAATGTGTATGTACACAGGACAGCCGAATAATTTGAGATGGCTGACTTCTGGTTTCTTTCCATAGAATACTTCTTCAGGAGTCTTGTTCTCAAGTACTCTATGTGGAGTACGGTTCTGCACATACACTACTGTTCTGGCAGCTTCAACCCAAAGATGCATAGGTAGATCTTGATCATGAAGCATAGCTCTTGCAGCTTCCATGATAGTTCTGTTTTTCCGTTCCGCAATTCCATTCTGTTGTGGATTATAAGGAGTGGACAACTCCCTCTTAATCCCTGATTCTTTACATAGCTCTTTGAATTCATTTGAAGTGAATTCTCCACCATTATTTGATCGAATGGTCTTTATCTTCTTTTCAGTATGGTTTTCGATCAAGGATTTGAATTCCTTGAACTTGCTGAATACTTCATCTTTGTTCTTCATAAAGTAAATCCATGTCTTTCTAGAAAAATCATCAATAAAAGAAACATAGTATGCATACCCACTAAGTGAGTTTGATGACATAGGACCGCATACATCGGAGTGGATGATTTCTAGAATGCTTTTGGCTTTGCTTTCGCTGCTTGGAAATTTCTTCTTTGTATTCTTTCCTTTCGCGCATCCTTTGCAGACCCCATCATGTTTTGCTTGAATTTATGGAAGACCTTCGACAGCTTTACTTGCAATAGGTAGTGCTCTGTAATACACATGTGCAAGTATTCTATGCCAAAGCTCATTTGGCTCTACTGTGTCATGGATCAAGGCTTGCTCTGGATGGCCCTTCAATTTGTACAAGCCTCCTTCCTGTTCTCCAATCACTACCACATCATCGATAGTCTTTCCTTTTGGCCACATGATGACTTGATCATCTATGAATGCCACCCGCATTCCTTTTGCATCCAATGCTGAAATGGATAGAAGGTTCTTCTTCAGTCCTGGCACAAACAATACTTCTTTCATTGTTAGAGACTTACCAGAGTCTAGCTTGTATGAATATTCCCCACTACCTTTTATTGGATATTGGTAGTCATCTCCTAGTTTCACCTTGTGAGGTGATTCATGTTTTGACAGTATTATAAAAGATTCCTTGAATCCTGTCATATGTTTGGAAGCCCCACTGTCTATGAGCCAATCATCACTTCCATGAGTAATGTTACCTGTGAGAGCTGATATCAGAACATATTCATCCTCGCTTGAAGAATCTTCACTTTCATATCTGGATCTCTTTCTGGATGGTTCATCATCCTCTGCAGCATGAGCATGATGTCTTCTTTTGTTGCTCTTCTTCACTATCTTCTATTTGTTAGGACAATATTTTGCAAAGTGTCATGCTTCATCACAAGCATAGCATATGACCCTAGACATATCTCTTCTAGTATTATCTTTGTAAGAACGCTTACCTTTAGAGCCATGAGGTTTCCTTTTGCTTGACTTGGAGTGAGACTTGGAGCGTACTGTAAGAGCTTGGTCCTCACTTCCCATCTTCTCTTCTCGAGCTGCTATCCGAGCTTCATCTTGAGAGCATTCTTCCCATAGTCTGCTGAATTTGACTAACTTCTTTCTAGCACAAATTCCTTGAATGAAAGCATCCCATGACTTAGGGAGGCCATTCAAAGTAGTCATCACAATCTCTGCATTTTCCACTTCTTCATAAAAATCTTCTAATTGTTCCTTGATCTGAGAAACCCTTGTGAAGTAAGACTGGATAGTTTCTGCATTCTGAATCTTCACATCCTTCAGTTGGTTCCTCAGGGTCATCTTCCGATTGATGTTCTTTCCTTCAAACAATTTGGTTAGGGCATCAAACATAGCTTTAGGTGTCTTGAGAGAGGACACATGTGGGATAAGGTGATCCTTAATAGAATCAGCAATGATCCTCTTTTCCATAACCATCTTCTTCTTATGTAAGGCCTTTGCCTCATCTCCCTCTGGAACTGGAACCTCCTCATGAATGTAGGAGTCTAATTCATTCTCTTCCAAGACCAGGGAGATCCTATACTTCCAGGCTCGGAAGTTATCAGCCCCCTCAAGCTTTTCATCAAGCTTGGTATGATGAGACATCTTAGATGAGAACCTCAAATGGAAATACAAAAATATTTTAGATCTTACCAGGTTCAAGATGTCGGATCTGAAACTTGAGCTGAGATCCTGCAGAGCTGGTTCAGGAGCAAACTAGGGTTTTGATTTTCTGGAGTTCTGTCCACCCAAATGCCTTGAAATTTGTCCCTAACTTCGATTTTGGGGAGGAGATCAATCCAGGCCTGGGCTCACTGAAAAATTCCTCTTCTGTAAAAAAATCCCTAATTTCCGACCCCAGTGACAGGTCCAAAACTGAAAAACCTCAGAATTGGATTATGTTTCGACAGAAAGATGCGCCCTAAGGAGGAGAGTTGTTCCACCTTACTTTTGCTGAAAATCTATGGAGGAACGTCCACAAACCAGGAAGCCCTAGTTCCCGCAGCTGCATAGTGTCTTCTTCTCAGGTTAGCTCTGATACCATGTTAGTTTTTCAACATTTAAGCTAGCATTATGTTAAGATCTTTACTGAGAGAATAACAAGTACAGCAATCAAACACAAGAGACAATGAACACAATGTTTTTGATTGGGGAAACCATAAATGGAGAAAACCCCGCAACTTCCTCAAAGATAGAATCACCACAAGATGTAAGACCCCAAAAACAGTAAGATGCACTCCCGACAGTAGTAGTCTTCTTCTTCTGTCTAGTCCCAATATTTCCTTCCTCACTAATGCGCCACACTTGAGTAAGTGAGTGATGTGTAGTACAAGTGATAAATTGAGAGACTCTCACTCTCTATTTATATTCTTCCGTTCACTTGAAGTGCACTCAATCATGTCGACCCAACTTAACAATTACTTACTAGAGCCTACATCTCAATAAGTGTATAATAACTCTAGTGCCCCGAAACTATGAGGACTTTTAACAATGACTTGACAAGACTTGTTTACATTATTAATCCTCCCAATCAGAACATCGAGGCATGACAACATGACTCAAATACATAATAGAAACATCCTGGAATAAACATCGGGTTACAATATATAAGATACATAGAAGAATACATTCCGAAGTTACAAATACATCAACAACAAAGAGGTTTGGATCCCTTCCAATTGTAGCTGGATAACAGGGGTTTTGGAGTATCACATCAGTTGTAGATGATAAAACATGGAGGTAGGAGCCTCCAATAAATTGTCGTAATTGATCTACACTTTATTATTGAGTTTTCCATATACCTTGTATACTCCCTTAATGTTGATACATTGATTCTTGAAGTGAATTAGTTAGTATAAATAAAAGTTAAAGGTAAAAGTGAAAATTAGTGGAGATATTGATTCAACCCCCCCCCCCCCCCAATATCTCTGTTTGTTCAATAATTGGTATCATAGTGGCTTCTTCGCGCAATTTTAACCAACTTGAAGGAGATCCTTGAATATACATAATGGATGGTCAAGTAATTTTTTCCATGAATGGAACACCATTGTTTGATGGAACTGATTATGCATCATGGAGTGTGAGAATGAAGTTGTATTTGAAGTCAGTAGGATTGGATGTTTCGAACTCAGTTATATATGGTTACACTCCACCAAAGAAAGAAAAATATGCATCTTAGAAAGAATCAATAAAGAACAATTCAATAGAAATGGAATCCATCCTAGATGATCTATTAGTTCATGTCAAAGAAAGAATGGGACAATATATTTCTGCTAAATAGATTTGAAACAAGTTGAAGCATAATTATTCAATTGAAAAGGTCACCGATACATATACTATAAAAGAGAAGAAGATACAAGAAAAATAATCCAATCCTATCAAAGACTTGATGAAAGACTCAATCAACCATAAAGGTAAGAACTCTCCTAAACACTCTGAATGCAAAGTTTCATAAAGTGATATGAATGAATAAGAAGTGCATATACTTGATAAAGAGGATGAAAATGAAGAAGAATATGAATGAACTATGGATCTTAAATTTAAACTAATAACAGTATTGAAAAAGACTAGTAACTTGAGAAAAGTGGTTAGCAAGAAATCTAAAGAAACTCATCTTCTCAAAACTCGGTTAAAGGAAGCACAACATGTAGAAGAGAGCTTAACTAAAAGGTTAAAAGAAAACTAAGAGAAATATCATGAAGAATCCAAACATTATGAAGAATCCTTGTAAATTCAACTAAATGAAAAGTAAAAAACCATAGACCTACTCAAAGGGATAATAAAAATATCCATAGAAATTTTGAGAAGTAAAGAGGAAGAGGCAAATAAAATGGTAGCATATGTGACCAACCAATTGCAAGAAAAAGATGAAGCAAAGATGAAGCATGTCAAACAAAGAGCTTGAGATTATCTCACTAGAAGGTGAACTTGAAAAGTTTTCTACATACTAACCAGAAGCAATTCAAAGAAATCATTATGCCCAAGGGTCAGCTTAAAGAATACTCTAAAATAAATGAAGAGATCATTGTTTATCTAATGACTAGGCCAGAGAAGACAAAAAGTATTGAAAAAAAGCCTTGACATATCAACTGAAAAGAAAGAATAACATTTGTGTAACATTGGAGGCATAGATGGTTACCTTAAGAAATTATCTACAAAAAAATGAGGGATGAATTAAATCTTCAAGAGAAGTTTGACAGCATCACTAGAATCTTGGATAAGATTATCAATTGTCAGAAAATGTTGTTTGACAAATCAGGTCTAGGATATAGACAAGAATACAGTGGTGAAATTACAAATTCTATAGCTAGTTAAATCAAGAAGGAAAGTACTGAATCATTCCCCAAGGACACCAAAGGATGATTTCATTGCAGAAGGCATAGAAGAATTCCAACTCCTAGGTACCAAGATATCTTCCCTATCTATTTTTTATTTTTTCATTATTATGGGCACAAGGCAATAGATTGTACAACTCATACAAGAAGATGTTGGAGACGCAATCATGCTAGACATATTGAAATTTGTGTTACATTATAAAATGTTGCAGTTGCAATGCATTTGGTCACAATCCCAAGACTGTAGGAAGTCATGAAATCCTTCAATAAAATAAAGTGTCTCATATAATTATAAGAAGGATCCCAAAAAATTCTAGAAGAGAAAGGATAATGAAGAAGTATGCGATTTGATTTTGTGTACTCAAAAAGGTGATGTTGTCAGGAAAGAGATTATGGAGTCTCGAAAGGTTTGGGAAAGAAAGGTAATCTATGAAGAACAAGAAAAAAATAAGTCCGAGAATCTTGTCCATAAAATTTCCCAATCTTCTCAAGTCCCTAAAATAATTCTCGAAGAAACTCCTAAATAAAATAGTGAAGAAGATGGTACTAAAAGTAAAGAACTTCTAAAAGCTATGATTGATGAATATATTGGAAGGGTTCCCATTCTATTTTGACTGCAAAAGTTCCTTATCAAAAGAAAACATAAACAGAAGAATGGAAGTCATCATTTGATTAACAGAGCTACCATAAAGAAAAACTTTGAAGAAGGTGTGAAATATTCTCAGAATATATGTAAGAAGAATTCTATGCAAAATATGTTTTAAGTGCCCAAAGAAATGAAAATGCTTGGGGATTTCTCATCTTCTGAAATCGGCAGGAAACATATATTTGTCTCCATGCAATGATTGTGATTGATACAAATCACAGGAAGAGTTATGTTGTTCATTCACTATGAGGTACCATTGGGTATGGAAGAATCAAAAAATATGTCATTGGCTTAGGGTATCCATCCAATACTACAGATCATCCTTGCAAAGATATCTTGCATCACAAGGAATCTCCAAGATTAAAGATGAATGAGTTGTAGTATTCATTGACGGGTAGCACTAAGGTATGTGTAATAGAAAAGGAATGATATGATATGGGAAAAGGATCGCATGGGAAGAATGAAATTTTAGTTAAAGTGCATAGATTATAGGATACAACATTTTAGCAAAGGAATGTGTCAAGGACACATTTTTTTATTAAATATTTATACAAATAGAGTATGAAGATGTGGGTTTTCTTTGTATAATCATAGGAAGTGTCGATCTATGAAAGGAGAATCATATGATATTATCAGCTCTGAAGTCAATGGTGGAAATGATAAGTCATTGAAGAATGTAATTTTTAGTGGTAACTAAAGACTCAATTGGGTGATCATAGAAATCGTTGAGGACATTCACTGAGCTCTCATAGCTTGGTGTCAATGTAGAACAATGCAAATCACACTACCTTATTCATCTACACATGCATTGAATAATTGTGTCTCAAGGATTTATTTTGATTGTATGTTTCATACATCACTGCTACAAAATGTGAATGAGAAGAGTGCATAGGTCTTTATGTTCTTGATTGTATATAACCTAGTGCATAAGTATATGCCAACAGAGAATTAACCTGTTGGGTATTGATGCTAAGATAGTCGAGTTTATTGAAGTAAAGGAAACAATATTGGTGAGATTAAAACAATTAGTGTAGTGAGATAAAGATAATGCTACAGTTTTTCTAGCCTCATAACTTGAAAACAGAGTTAACATTGTGTAACATAGTGTTGTTGGAATTCATGGTTCAAACTGAGCATGCATCACATTGACTAAGAGATTATTCTATGATTAGTAATATTAAAGAGTTGAAGTTTTGAACCATAACCTTGAATAGAAATAATCTCCTAATGAAGTATAGTTAGATCTAAAAGAGAAGACAATTTACTCAAAACTGATAGTTGAAGAAGTGTACGTGCTGGTTGAAGGGCGTTTCAACAATTAGTTTTATAGTTTTAACAGATATACATCCTTAGGATAGATCTATAAGTATGGTTGAGAAAATAGTTGAGTTGAGAAGAGATAGAAGTAAAAATAACTAATATATTTACCTCTATCTATTCAGTAATGAATGAATGTTTGAGCAGCAACCAGCAAAGGTGAAGATGATTGACAAAGTAACTAGGAAATAACAAATATCAAAGCATAATGAGAAGGGGAGTAATAAAAATCCTAAGATTAAATACAATAACAAATGAAGAGAAACTACAACTTCAAGGGGGGCATCGTCATAAAGAAGAAATCCTACTAGGGGGAGCAGAGCAATTGAAGAATAAACTGATTAAAATAGTGAATTGGAGAATTATATGTATAAATTCCATCTCAAGTTTCATCAATGAACGCTTGGAAGACCTGATAAAAGGGGAGATAAATCTTATGCATTTCAACTATTTCTACAAGTGTTTTTTCTGCAAAAGTACAGTTGTATATAAGGAAGTCATACAAATGGTATTGATTTTGTCAAATACGTGACATATTTCTAGTGTTTTAATCAAATAAAGGGAGAAGCAAATGAACAATAATGAAGAAATAAGTTGTTGATAGGGGAGAAATTTGAAGAAATCCTTAAAAATAAAAAATGACATATATTTCTCGTGTGGTGATCATAAGCCGAACAGGAGTTGATAAGTCAACAAAATAATGGGACCAATATAGAATTAGGATACAACCCCTTTATCATTAATGTCAAAGGGAGAGAATGAAGAAATAGTAAAACCATAGTGAAAACAAGGTGAGTACAACTTAAGGGGGAGATTGTTATGCACAGAAAGTGTTTGCTATAGCTTGACATAAATACCAAAGGGGGAGATTGTTAGCAAAAGTTTTCATTGATGTCAACAAGTTAGAGATATTGTTGAGCTCGTTAATTTCAAAGGAGCAGTGGTGATGTGGTAGTGAAAGGATTAATACAATGATAATGATAGGATTGTGGTTCAATACCAAGTCTTGTTTCGGCACCAATTTTGGTACAAGGAAAACAACAAGTATTGTTGTCCTTTTGGCATCTCTTCAACCTAGATTCAGTCCCTTCTCTCCTGCACAAAACAAAGCCCAAGATATCATCCCAACAAAGCAAAGCTCAGTCGGCAACACCTGAGAAGCAAATGCAATCTCACCCGAGATATCTTTCTATGGGTAACTACCAGAACTAAGTTTCTGCAGTTGAGTGGGGGATTTTGTGGCCCTTAGTATTTTACCAAGGTGCTCAACTGAATCCTTTGTATGCATTATTTATGCTTACTACACACAGTTAGACTGTGACACACTTCTTCCCTTGTAAATAATATAACAACAACCCTAATGAAGCATATAGATACATTCAACTTATAATAGTGCAACTGATATATAGAGACTCATTCATAAGAAAATACATAAGCATTCATCCACAACAACATATATACATACAACTTAAACACTTCCAGCATTCACACATAAAACATAGAATCTAACGTGGAAACCCATTTGGGAAAAACCACAAAGATGCTCTTCATCTCGAATGAGAAATATATGGCACCTTTTATCTGTGCACTAAGTTGTAGAGTATGTTCTAGATATTCCTTGCTTATCTTTACAGACTTCTCTCTCCCCTCGTGCTCTATTATCTTATGTATCTGGTCTTTCTCTACTTGACTCTACTACTTTTCTTCACACAACCCGGATCGATTCAATCTCTTTTACACTTCTACGCACTTAGCTATAGATTCTTGACTCAATGTACTTAGCAAACTAACAAAACAATACAATCAGAGCATCTAAATCTAAGGAGTGTCTAATCTACATACATATTGGGTTCCTCCTTTTATAGACTCTTTACATGTCACTTTCTCAGCCGGCTTCCTATACTTAGCCAACAGGTCGTCTTTCCTATTCTAGCAACACATGACAGTAGGAACTAACGGCCTTAATTACAAAGATACCTTCATGTGTGCGGCTTCTGCTGGATCTAGCCGACCTCGTACCCACGATCTTTATGACTTGTCAGCTTCTAACTGTTGTTTCATTGCACGCCTTCTAACATGGCTCCACTCTGTCGCCTTCTTTCCTTCTATCGCGGCATCTTCTTATGTCGCAGCATCTTCTTCTGTCGAGGTTTACCTTTTTCAACTGCTTCCTCTTTATCTTCCTCTCTCACACCTCACTCTCTTTCTTTTCCTTCATCTTCTCTTCCTTCCTTTATTCCATCGTTGCCTCTGTCATAGCTCCTTTCTCTTCTTTTTCCATAGCTCCTTTTCATACTTAGGAAAAATTCTAAATGAATTTTTCTTACCTTTACCTAGGCCCAACATGCCCCCAACACTCACCTGTGGATTGTCCCAAGCCACTCAAATATTATTCCTCCATTTGTTCACTTGTGCTAGCTTTGCCTTCAAAATCTTGTAATATTTTCATTACTCTCTTTGCTTCTTGTCGTACTTCTTCCTTCGCCTTCTTCAATCTCCACAAGGTCAGAACTGATATGTTTCAACATTACCTTTTCAACTGAACCTATTACTTCTTGCACCTTCTGATGTACAGGCTGAATGATGCATGTAACTCTTTTGGCTTCAGCCTTCAGCTCTTCAACCTTATGTGCACGTTGTTGTTTTTTCATGCGCAGCACTGTGAGTTTTTGTTGCAACTTCTTCATCTATGTTTCCTTACTTATTTTCTACACTAAGGGTAACTACTTCATCTCATTTTTAGGTTGAGTTACCTTTGTCTCAGCTGTGCGCAGTTTCTTTGTGACTTTCTATAATTTTTCATCATCTATGAGTGCTACCCAAGCCTCAGAGACTTGGTCGAAAGCTGTAGCACATATTGCTTCTGCCTCTTCAATCCTTTACGCAACTTCCTTTGTTGCTTTCCTTCGTTTCTTTCTTCTATCAGAATAATTTATTGTTTCAGAGCACTAGGATAGACGATATGGAAAATCTCATCAACATTACCGATTTTCAAAGCTAAAGACGGACTCTGAAGTGTGTTTCGAGGCATTTATACCGTTTCCTCTTCCTCTCCAAAGGAAGAGCATGTTTCTCAACTTCTTCTTCATCTGCAACACAACTCAGTGTCTACACGTCTTCTATATTCTACTATTGGTAAAATATTCCATCTCGTCGATGTCCTCTGGTGCTTTGATGATGAAGTCAGTCATTTCATCGACATCCTGTGCTTTGTCGGTCATGAAATCTTCCATCTCGTTGATGTCTTTCCTTCCATCATATGAATCTTCCATTTCATCTTCTTCTTGAAGGCATAATCACCCAATATGTCTTGAGCTTCCTGTCAGGATAATGGTGATGATGGTGGTCTTTTTCTCTTTTTGTCGTTATCTGAACACTAGTTCGAACCTGTGGGTTCTAGCAATGGATATTGTGCACTCTTGCAAATTGTTCCACAAATCTATCTGGCGGTTTTGGTGGGATGTCTTTCAAGACTCAAATTCCAATCATTTATTCGTTATTCTTTCTCAGCAAGGATGAGACATTTTTACTCTTGCAGGAACCAGAACGCTTCCACATTGCCGACCCTTGTAGGATGGTTTGTATCCTTAGCTCAGGGAGGACTGGAACTAGCTCGGCTTCCAATCCCTTCCCTGCTTGTGGTGGAACATATCCGGTCGCATTTTCCTAGACCATCACAAGTAACATGGCTTCAATTGCGGATCTTATGAGTGGAATTCCCTAAGACTCATAGTAACCTTACTTTTTTAACAACTTACTTCGACCCTGGGTGTTGTGGAGAGAAATTCCTCATTGCAGTGCATCAAATTGAGTTGAAAGTGAAGGGGAATGCAAGAAATACCTACTCGTTCAGTCTGTCAAATCTTCACACGTGGAGCACTTTCTGAATCATCATATGGAGACTGCCAAATGAGTCATCCCTTTCTGCTATGATTTCATTATAATTATGACCGAAGTGACTTAAAAATACGGCATCATATTCTCTCATCTTTTTTTGACTTAATGCGCTCCAGTTGTCCTATCGAAAATGACTGACATCCAGTCATCATATTGACAGCGTTCATATTTCTTTCGACATCATCACAGTCCTTGCGACCAATTTTCTGCCTTCAATAGGGTTCCTTTATTTGCAACAGACCAAGTGTCTTCGCTCAGCATTTTGAACTTCACCAAACGCCAAGTCTATGAAACTTCACCTCTTGTTGCAACAGACTGGCAGTCTGCGATCATAACTTTTGGCTTATCTTTCTCTCTTTTCTATTTTCTCTTTTCTCTTTTATCTTTTTTTTTCATGCAACCAAGTCGTAGCTATCATAATACGGTTTTAGTCAACTCCCATTAACGAGTCCTCTAACTTTTGTCCTATCTAATTTTTCTAGTTTCATTGCTCCATTAGTGTTCTCTTTGACAATATACGGTCCTAACTAATGAGTTTTTAACTTTCATGGGTGCTTGAAGAATTTACCGTCATACATAAGAACAAGACCTCTGACTTGAAACTATTTTTTCTTAATGTGTCGATCATGCAATACCTTTTGTCTTTGCTTTTCAATGTTTTGATGAAACCCTACAACAAAATATTCTTCTTCCAGTTGTACCAATTGAAGAAGCATGTCTTTGGTAGCATCAGCATTTGTCATTTCGGTGATCGCAGCAACTCTTAAACTTGGTACAGTGTACTCCATAGGAATGGCAGCTTCCTGTCCATACACCAACTGAAATGGAGTCTGGCCCGTCAACTTCTTACACGTTGTGTGATATGCCCATAATACTGCAAAAATAGTCCTTCAAATTTATAAATTTACTTTCACTTAATAAGTAATTTTCAATTTTATTATTAAAAATATGCTAGAATGAATAACTCAAATAAAAATTAAAAACCCTATACTATTGTAACATAAGTATAAGTGTATAAAGAATGAATAAAACTCAAACCAAAAAAATTGAAGAAATTGGATGAATACATAGTATACACTTATATTAATCACTCAATCTAAGAAATACATGGAGACTAGATATCGTATTTTCTATGTTATGTGCATTGGTTTGTACTTCTTCCACATGAATAAATTACATTGTTCATATTCCTTCCATTCATTACATATCCATAAGTATTTGTGTACGAAAGTACAATATCATCACTACCTCATAGTTCAACATTTGACCATGACTTCAACATATAGGATTCCTACAAACCTCAAGGAGTCATATCCAACCTAAAAAAATTCAAAAGGGGTGAACTTTAAGAAACCTAAAAAAACCATGTAATAATCTTTAAGGGTCCTACATACAATCTTCCTTTACATTCATTCTATATGTCGAAAACATTACAAAAGTTTATAAGTCTAAAAATATTCTTCAAAAATCAATAAATATGATATAGTAACAAAAACCTCAACCCCATCATAACAAAAGAAAATAGAAAATCCATGGCCTCAGATAATATGTCCTGGATCACACTTAGCCAAAACATCCTCCTATTATGCCTACATATTCCAACTGCAAACCATCTTGTTCCTTTCTTCGTATGCATGCATAAAAGAGACATCATTATATATATGTTATATATATAATCATTATTTGTTTCCCTTATGACTTAAAAAATCATGCCGTGCTAATTTTAATCACATTACCCTTTAACTATCCTATTTTGATTACGTTTCTCAATATATTCATAATATATAATACATCATATATTATATAAAATATTATTGGGAGAATCATCTGGTTGGTCGAGGAGGAACTTTGATTTTCTCTACTCCATATTCATTTTCATCGTGTCGACAAAATCCGGTTCGTTATTCTCTTTGACGGCATGCTTATCATAAGTGTTACGAGTGCCCACCTGCCTAAAACCCTCTTACAACCGTGTGAATGGCTCTAGTAGATATAACTTTTATTTATTCTAATTCTTGCTCACTCAACAATGGAATGTGTTTGTGCCTAAGGATTGATCCAAAAACCTCCATTCCATCCACTCTTAAAATCACATTACCCTTTAACTGTCGCATTTTGATCAAATTTCTCAATTCATTCATAATATATAATACATCATTATTATATAAAAATTATTTTTACCTTTTTTACTTGTATTTTCTAATTTACATACTTTTCATATAATTTGCTAGAAACATAGAGTAATATTTGACAACTTATTATATACTTTAATAATTATTAAAAGTATAATGTCAAAATTTCAATGATCACTACTATTACAATGTTAAAGGTAGTTGTGGATTTCTATTACGACTCATTTTTCTTTTCTTAACTATCCACTCTTTTATGTGATAATTTTATAATACAATATCTTGAATAATTAATTAAAGTGTTGGTTTTATAATAATGATTATTATTTTTATTAAATATAACTTAAAAATACAAATTTTATTAATGGTATATCTTCCTTTTAAATAAAACATGCACAGTTGTGAAAATATAGTAAAAAGAAATTAGTTCCATTAAATATTCTTTCATTTTAAATGTATCTGTTTTTTTATATATCCTTTTTTATAAACTTTTTCTTCATGTATTATATTTTTCTCTTATATAATCTTTCTAAAAAAAATTGAAAAAAATTCATTATTTTTTATTTTATTATTTATTAACATAAATAAACAATCAAACATTTTCCCATTAACATACTATTATATATTCTAGTCTTTCAAATTTATAAATTCAATTTTTATTAATAAAGAATTTTTAATTTTATTATTAAAAATATACTAAAATAAAATATTCAAAAAAAACTCAAAACCCTATACTATTGTAATATAAAAATATAATAAATAAATAAAACTTAATCCAAGAAATTTAATTAATACATATTATCATTGTATCTAAGAAATACATATAACTATCACATTTTTATGTTATGCCCAATGTTTTGTACTTCTTCCACATGAATAAATTACATTTTTATACATATTTCAAGATTCATTACATATTCATAAGTATCTGTGTACCAAAGTACAACACATCACTAACTCATAGTTCAACAATTAACAATGACTTCAATATAGAATACCTACAAATCTCAAAGACTCATATCCAACCTAAAAGCTTTCAAAAAGAGTGAACTTCAAAAAACTTAAAGAAACCATATAATAGTCTTTAAAAGTCTTACATGTGATCTTCCTTTCTATTCATTATATATATCCAAAACAGTACAGATTTTATGGTAACATAAACCTCAACCTTCTCATAAAAATAGAAAACAGCAAAAGCATGGCCTCAAATAATAGGCCCTAGATCATACTCATCCAAAACATCTTCCTATTATGCCTACATATGCCAACTCCACCAACAAACCATCTTGTTCCTTTCTATGTATACATGCATAAAAGAGACATAATTAATAACAGATTTTATGTTCAAAATCTATTTGCATCTACAATCATAATCATATATATTGTGCTTCTAATTTTAATACTTGTTACAATTTAATTTTGAAAAGACTTTTTGTATATAATAGTATAATATTTATGGCTTATATTTTTTGGTCATTCATGGTGTTGGGTGTTACTAGAGAAACTCATCATTTGATAAAGTAAAATCCATTAACAAAGCTTTCAAGTTACAAAGTTTTCCTCAAGAATCTATATATATTGTTTCACTCGTGAAGATTTAAAACTTTCACAAAATCATTTATAACAATCAATTGTTTTTTCTTAAAATATCCTTAAGAAGGAATTTTAGTATTTCTCAAAATTATTTATATTTAATTTTTAACACTTTCATTGCCCAGCTTAATATTGTTCGAAGAAATTAAATTAAACTAATTTTACATTACAATCTTCTTAAATATTATTTAATATTATTAAGTTAGAAGCTAACTGATGTTAATAAATAGATGTATCCTTGATGATTAACTATATTATATCATTTTCACAGCATCCAATTCTTTTTCTATATTTATACAATGATATTGTATAATTTAAATGACAATATATTTCATTACTTTTAAACAGAAGAGGAATAGAATTTTTCAAAGATTACATTTATGTGGCTTTGATGGCTATTTTTGTTAAGCAACTCTACAAGGCTAGAAGAATGTTTTAGTGCATAGTATATATGTCCTTATGTACACATCAAATTTCATAAATCAAATGCAATTAATACATTACAGAAAACAATATGTTTTTTTCTGCATAAAGATGTGATTTTGAATGTTGCTGCTAAAAGACGTGATTTTGAATGTTGTTGTTAAATAACTTTGTTGGTTGTTTTCGGTAAGCAGCTGTGTAAGGCAAGAAGATTGATTTATTACATAGTATCTTGTACTAGTGATGGGTTCCTTACATAGGAGAGTATAAAAACATTCAACAAGGCAGCACCCCAACAACAAGAAATTATGGGTGTCTTTTTTGTTTTCTTCACCACTGGTATTCTACTTACATTGTAATATAATCTTGATTAAGGAATTAGGGTTGCAATTTAATCTATGTCAAGGGATTAGAGTTTTGGATATTGTCAAATACCTAAATATTGTATTGTGAATAGTGAAGTTAATATAATAAGAAAGAAAGAGGTGCAACTTTCGTTTCCTTGGTTTTCCCCTTTAAAGAAAGGTTGTTAGATGCACTTTGAGTATCATTGTTTACCTTATGTTTTCCTTAAAAATCTATATACATCGCTCTACTTGTGAAGGTTTAAAACTTTCACAAAATCATTTATAACAATCATTTTTTTCTTTAAAATATTTAAGAAAAAATTTTAGTATTTCTAAAAATTATTTATATTTGAATTTTAAAACATGTTAGTTTCCTAGTTCAATATTTTTCAGAAAAAAATAAATTAAATTAAATTTGTATTACAATATTTTTAAAAATTATTTAATATTATTATGTCAGAAAGTAACTAATGCTAATAAATAAATGTATTCTAGATGATTAACCTTATTATCTTATTTTAATAGCATCCAGTTCTTTTTCTATATTTATATAATGATATTGTATTAATTAATGACAATATTTTTCATTACTTTTAAACCAAAGTAGAAGAAAAATTTTCAAGGATAATATTTCTGTAATTTTGTTGGTTAATTTTGTTAAGCAACTTTACAAAACTAGAAGAATGTTTTAGTGCATTGTATATATGTCCTTATGTACACAGATCAAAAATTTCATACATTAAATACACAATTCATACATTAAAGAAAACATTTTGTTTTTCTAGATATGATTTTGATTTTGCATGTTGCTGCTAAGTAATTTGTTGGTTGTTTTTGGTATGCAACTATATAAGACAATATGAATAATTTATTACAGTATCATGTACTAGTAATAGTCTCCTTACATAGGAGAGTAAAAAAATAGTCAACAAGGCAGTATCCCAGTGAAAAAAAATAGGGTCCCTTTGTGCTTTCTTCACCAATGGTATTCAATTCACATTGTAATATAATCCTAATTAATAAATTAGGGTTGCAATTTATACCGTCAAATACTTCAATATCGTATTGTGAATAGCGAAGTTAATACAATGAAAAAGAAAGAGGTACAACTTTAATTTTGTTGGTTTTCCTCTTTAAGGCAAGGTTGTTTGATGTACTTTGTGTGTGTCATTGTTTACATTGTGTTTTCCTTAAGAATATATATACATTGCTTCACTTATGAAGGTTTAAAACTTTCACAAAATCATTTATAATCATCTTCTTTTTTTCTTTAAATATCTTTTTTTTTTAAATAGCATTTCTAAAGAGTATTTATATTTGATTTCTAAAACTTGTTCATTTTTCAACTCACTATTTTTCAAAGAAATTAAATTAAACTAATTTTGCATTACAATCTTTTGAAATATTATTTAATATTATGTTAGAAGATACATAATGTTAATAAATAGATATATTATTAATGATTCCATCTCATTTTAATAGCATTCAATTGTTTTTCTATTTATACAATGATATTGTGTAATTTAATGACTATCTTTTTTTGCTTTTAAATCGAAGGGGAAGAGAATTTTTCAAAAATTATAATTGGTTATCTTTGTTAGGCAACTCTATAAAACTAGAAAAATGTTTTAATGCATTTTATATATGTCCTTATGTACACAGATCAAATTTCATGAATCAAATACAGTTCATACATTACAGAAAACATTATGATTTTCTACATATAGATGTGATTTTGAATGTTGCTACTAAATAACTTTGTTAGCTGCTTTTTGTAAGCAACTCTATAAGTCTATAAGAATGATTTATTACATAATATCATGTCTTATGTACATGGATCATATTTCATAACCAAATACAATTCATGCATTACAGTGGACATTATGTTTTTCTGCACATGGATGTGTCTTCAAATGTTGTTGATTATTACCAAACTAATCCACTAAAACCCAACCAACCCAACTCGGCTTCATAAATAATAGCAATTTATGATCTCTTGTGCCCCTCAATATGCTAAGTTAAAACCTTTGCACATTTGTTCAACTACTCTTCAACATCAAATATGTTACTTGAATCAACAACTTGATTTCTGGTTGAATTTCAAGATGGGGACATGAATCTTGGTTACCTATTACGTAGAAAAAACTAGTTACCAAATATAATCTCCTTTGACATAGGGCTTAGCCTACCTATTAGGTCTAATTCAGTTGGTAGAAAAAGAAATTGGTATCCTTCTCACCTGAATTCAAATCCTACTTATAACGTGTGCTCTTAGTAAGCCAGCTGATGATTAAAACTCTAAAATGTTAAAACAAATAAATAAATAAACACTTGTTACTTGCTTAAAACACAAGCATCTTAAACAAGTTTGCTTTGCTTTATTAATATTGAGTTTAACCAAATAAATCCAACTCAATGTACACAGGTTTGCTTTGATTTATTAATATATTGAATAAGTATAACCAAATAAATCCAACTCAATGTATAAACGATGATCATAATTTTATCTCATTCCATTTCGATAGGTTGCATATTCTTGAATTGTGACACAAAATTTTAATTCCATAAATAAGCTTTACCTTTAGTTTTACCATGCACAATAGAAGAGGGAAAACAGGGGAAAGGAACTCTGCTTTGCAGACTTTACACGATTAATTGCTATTTGTTTGTCTTATGCTGTTGTACTCTATGAAAGACCACGACATATTCTCGTATCATTATCAACGTTCTGGTAAAACCCAATATGAAGCACGTAATCTTGTCTAATAAATGTATATTTGTTTTATAAAATCCTACATTTGGTTCATATATACAAGTAATTTTATAGGACCATTATTAGATTGTACTTTTTCTCACAAGAACTAAACCATGCAGCATTCTTAGAGGTGGCTACTATGAAAGCCACTCAAATAATTTCTCAAAAAGAGCTTATACCAAAGGATGAAAATATATGCAAACCTTCTAACTGATCCTACAAATAGATACCAAATAGAAAAGATAAATACTCGTAGCAGTTCATAATTATTTTTGGAAGTGCTTCAAAAAACACATGCTTTGGGAGACTGCATGGCAAATAGCTTATCTTCACTTTAGGTGCCAAGTCTGAGAGGTCATGAAGACCAAACATGTCAACAAAATGGGATTTGGCTAAAGACTCGTCTCTGGTCGCATCCCTTTGAAACTCATGCTATACAGGTGGGGAGAAACCACAACGAGAATGGAACTCCAATAGACCGCTTAATATACTCTCAACTTCACACTAGACAACCAAAGCCCCGTTTACTCGAATCACAATTTAACTCTGATACCAGTATAAAAGTCATTATAAATACCCATTAACAAGTCAAGGGAACACATCAATCAATCATTTCAAGAAGAAACGATATATCAAGGCAAATTAGCAGCACAACTAGTTAAGTAACATTATTTCCCACCCAACTATAAAGGAGATAATAAGCAACCTTTCTAGAGTCTAGATTCATTTCTACTCTTTTACGCAACCACTTCCGCAACTTATTTGACAGCTAGAAGAAAATTCTATCCACTTTATTCTCTGAGTTCAAGTGCCAAAGCGCCAGGATTAAAACATGCTTTGTCAACAGTGTCAATGTAACAGAAATATGTTGGTACATTTCACAAGCTACAGTTCAACACAACATATGCACTCCAATTGAAACCTTTCAATCATTAGCAAAACTACACTGTATTTAGGAGAAACACTTGTAATAATGGATTTACCTCTGATAAGAGATATTAATGTAACTGTAAGATTGAATTCCAGTCTACCTGAGGTCCACCTGCAATAAATCTGAGTGTGGAAGATGAAAAATGAAGGAAGCTATACTTATGTTCAGAGATTAACACAATCAGTTAATGAAACTGGGAACTATATCATTTATAATAGATATAGTATATAAAGCATCTCCAAGCTAAAGTACAAATTCCGAATTGAAATAAAGTGGGTAGAACCGTAGAAGAGATGGATTTCATAACGATTAGAGATTCCAACCGTGACCATAGCCTACAACATTATCTTTCCATGACACATCACATTATCTTTCCATGTAGAGAAATATCAACACAATATCTTGATTTGCAAGGCAGATAAACAAAAAACAATTAAACATATATTTCCTAAACCTATAGGGAAAGGTCATGTAAGAACAATTTGCCGAGAGTCCGGTAACACATTGTCTTGAACCAATAAATCACTTTCTGTTTGTAATATAATTCACTTGGGGTGTGATGCAAACCACCTCTAGATATTTTATATCCAAACAAACGTTACAACTCTAGGAATTAACTACGATAATTAGATAATCACTTGACTCGGGACCATAAAAGGAGTGCCTTCAAGACCCAACTGAGCACACTCTTCAAGCACATATCCACACCATAATACATCTCTTCACCTTGGCAGTACCCCGGCGCTAGATTACCTGTTTTTCCATCATGACCATGTTAACAAACATTGGATATCTGATGGCCATCAAAACCCTAGGGTAATCTCTTTAGCAGTACTATATAGTACAATTAACATCGGCAAAGTCGAAGCTAATAAGAGCAACAGTTTCAAACACTGTAGCAAAATCTCTTGTTGCAGTGAGTTACAACCTCATCAGTGAAGTTAAAGCCAATAAAAGCAACAGTTTCAAACAATCACTGTTGGACGATGACAATTTTCATACATTTAAACCTCTGTTTCCCATGCTCCTGTCCACCTGGATGGCTGATCTGTCCATTGATGAGAGTACTCTAGGCATTGACATCCCTCCAGATAAAACAATCTCTGCACATGAACATGGATATCCACAAGTACTTGAGGCAACTTTGTGAAAGTACGATTCATTACTTGCTTAGATAGAAATACACTTACTAATTGCATACAAAGATATCACACTACAACCAGCATATCATACAAGGCAATTGGACTAAAACCAGCATAGATCCATCTTAAACCCGGATCTATCAAGCACCAAGAGGGATCCGATTTTTTATCTTAAATTTTTACACATTCAAAAAAACTTTACACCTCAAGAAATTTGATCCCTCTCAGTGCTTGATAGATCTAGGTTTAAGATTATCTATGCTGGTTTTAATTTTTTTATTTTACAAACCAACATGGATTTTTTTAATTAATTTTTATTCTATGTGCAACATGAATTTTTTAATTACTTTTTATTTTTAGTATAACATTACCTTACATGACAAAATTTCCCCCGTACTGAGCTGAAAAGTACCTTGCTACTCTCGATGCAACCAACCCATTGGGAAAATGCAGTGACTATATACAACATAAAAACTAGAGAGAAAATAATCTATGTACACTTATCTATTAGAATCAATGCGGTCATATTATCAGAACTGGTAAACAAACCCATGAAGATGAGAAATTGGATAACTCAAAAGTAAAAAAATATTGCTATCTTGTTATGAAACTGACTTCGAATATTCATTGAACTAAAGCTCATTTGAAGTATTGCCAAAACAGATATCTTAATGAACATATTCATTAACATAGAAAGTATTTATGAAAATCTACATGCAACTTAAAACTATTTATATGCTCCCAGAAATACGAAACTACG
Source organism: Pseudotsuga menziesii (assembly GCA_001517045.1). Lineage (NCBI taxonomy): Eukaryota > Viridiplantae > Streptophyta > Pinopsida > Pinales > Pinaceae > Pseudotsuga > Pseudotsuga menziesii. Next base: position 290,869 of record LPNX010172705.1, read on the forward strand.
ATATAATCAATTATAGCAACTTACAAACTTTCCTTAAAAATCTCAACCCTTGGGACGGCCCCAATGAAGATGAGAGATCAGACAACTCAAAATTAAAATATTGCTAACTTGTTATGCAAATGAATTTGAATATTCATTAAACTCATGCTCATTTGAAAATATGCTCCCAGAAACACAAAACTACGAAATAATTAACTATAGCAAATTACAAGATTTCCTATAAAATACCATCCCGTCGGGATGGTCCCATGCCCAACTCCTTACAGAGTTCAATGACTTTGCATTCAAAGATAGCAAGGTCCTCTGAATTATCTAGGGAGCTCATAAACAAATTTTACACTAGTATGAGATGTTCTATGCTACCAGCATGGTATGGTCCTGTATCATTTCTGGATGAAAAGGGCCTGAAACAGTTTTCAGCAAAAAACAGCATCCAAAATGAGCATTGTTGCATTTTGGGCCCATGAGAAACGGTTGACAAAACTGCTTCCATATCTCAGGCTATTTTTCCCACAAAATAGAAAACAAAACAGTGCCTAATGGAGAAAAGCTCAAGAAAAACAAAAGCAGATTTTTACTGTTTATTTTATAAATAGACCTCTAAGGCTCTACACTGTCAATTTACTCATCATTCATTTCAAAGGAGAGAAGAAACTCAGGGAAGGAAGTTGGAACACAGTAGTTAGGGCTGCTTGTGAAATATTTTATAACAGCAGCAACAACAAAATATCTTTGATAGGGAGCAACAAGAAGGCATTTTGAGGAAGAGGCAGGAACATGAAAGTGTGAAATTTCAGATTTTGGATCACAGGAGATTATTAGTATTGTTGATTTTTGTACCTAGTCAGGTATTCCCTAAGTGGCTTTATTTTGCCTAAGTCACTTAAGAGGGAAAATGTGACCCTCACATTAAAGTCACTTAAATGTGACTTTATGACTAAAGTCACCTTTTGATAAAGTGAGTAAGTGAGTGAATTTCTTTATGGGAAATAAATAAATGTGAATTTCACTCTCACTGTGAAATTATAAAAAGGAGTGAGGGAGGCAAAAGTGAGTTGACTTTTTCATTTTTCAGATGAAGGAGAGGAGAGAGCTCAGGGAGGTCGAATTGCTCAAGGAGGTCAAATTTCCAGGTTAGGGTTTGAAGCTGAAGATTTCAGCAGATTGCTTGCACAGTTCCCTAGATCGTACGGCTGCATTAATTGCTGGAGTACGGCCACATTTAATGCTGAGTACGGCTGCATTTATTGGCTCGGATTTCGAGGAGGAAGTACGGCCAGGTCTGCACGGTTCCCGAGGTGTACGGCCGAATTAAATGCTGCACAATTATCGAGGAGTACGGACTGATGTACGGCTGAGCAAATTGGCACAGATTTCGAGGTATGTACGGCTGCATTAAATGCTGTACTGACAGATGTACGGACTGCAATAAATAGGCACAGATTTCGAGGAGATTGTACGGCTGGTTTGCTGTACGGATCTGCTGTCAGATCGGCACAGATTTCGAGGAGATGTACGGCTAGGGTTTGCTGCACATGTGCATTTATTGCTGAGAGAATTTCTGGTGGAGATAAGTTGTATTTTCATCTTTCATTTTCTGTCCTACATTTTACTGAAGAAATAATAAAAGCTCTCATCTCAAAACTGGTTTTCCCCGTGGGGGTTTTATCCAGGGCAAATTTGCCAAAAATCACTGTGTCAAATTTTATGGTGTGAATGTGTTTAATTACAGCCTGTTAGTTGTTTTCAGCGTGTTTAAATTGTTCAAGATAAATTTCATAAGTAACTTCAAGCCTTGCATAACCGGCTGAAGTGAAATAGAAGAAATTGTTCATTAAACCAGCTTGCTGTGAAACAAGGGTTTTCAACAAGTATCAGTACTAGTATTAGTATTTTCTCAGCCCTATCTGTCCATTATCTGTTGAGATTTGTATCTCGGGATGTCCTTCATGTACTTATGCCTGGCATGAAGGGGTGTTATCAAGGTAGGCATCAGTGTAGTGTGTGAGAAACACATTACCAAGCTGCATGGCTTCAGTGGTGGAAGCATGCAGAGGTTCCTCAGATTTTTACCTTGTGCATGCATTTTTTTAATTGAAGTTTGCATGACAGGATTTTTGCATGAAAGTGAAATTAGATATTTGAAGCCTAGTTTCACCAGTGAGTTAGAATAAGAAAAGATATGCAGAGGGTAAAAGTGCACTCATTTGTGTGATACAGGACAGAGATAGTGAAAGGCTACAGGATGAGCAAAACAGTGCATAAGGAGGGCGCATTTCTGAGAGAGAGAAAGAGAGAGTGCATTCCTAGCAGAGTGAGGGTGCACTCCCTTCTGAGACTGCATTCAGAAGTGTGAGAGATCATCATCTCATCAAAGATTGATTGAGCAGAGATAGAGAGGCACACTTCTAAGAGAGAGGGTGCACTTCCTGTGCAGAGGCCACATTTCTGAGATAGAGGGCACACTTCTTGAAGATGGAGAGTTGAGAGAAGCAGAGGGTCTTCCTTCAGAGACTAAGGAGGGCTTATTGAGATCTCATCGGAGATTGATTGAGATAGAGACTGAAGGAGCACTTTTGAGGAGAGAGGGTGCACTCTAGAGCTGGGGCGCACTGCTGTGGCAAAGAGGGGCACATTTCTTCATCAGGAGAGAAGAGCAGAGAAGAAGGACATAGAGGGCACACTTCTTCGGGGAGAGAGAGGGAGTCACTTCTTCCAGAAATTGGCAGAGACAATCCATCAGATAGTTTTGTAGAGCAAAGCAAAGGGCGCATTCCTCAGAGCATCAATTGCAGGTTGAAGAGTTTGAGATTGTTCCCAGATTTGGCACGCCTCCCAAGGCATCAAGTTTCTCTACTTATAAAATTCTAATTGTATAACATTCTATATTTTTCTCTAGCTTGAGACTAAAGAAAATCCCAGATGCTAGTTTTCCCCATTGGGGTTTCCAAGGTAAATATTTGTGTTAAACTGTGTGTGTGATTGATTTCCAGTTCCGCTGTGCATGTTACACAAGTTAATGAGTTTATGTATTGTTTATTATAAATCAGATCTGAGATTTATTTATGTATATGCATCTGGGAATTTATTGAAAGTAGTAATCAGAGTTGAGCTCAGGGAAGAGTATATAAAAATTAACATTATCATGGCAGAAAGCTCAAGCACCCATACTTCTACAGTGTACACCATCACAAACTAGTCCCCCCAAGATCCCAAAACAATCCCTACCAACAAAGCTTTAGCAATCCAAAAGGGCCTTAGAACCTAAGTAGTGGGAAACTCTGCAATTTATTCATTCATATGGTTAGGTACTAGTAACTACGTGGCTTTACTGTAACAAGGAATTGGGTTTGACAGTTTTGTAAAATTGGCAAATCAAGGTCAGTAGCACGAGTGAGGCAACACTCATGTGGGGTTGGGTGTTGGCTTTTAGGGTTACTGAAAAAGTGTTTACACCATGTGGGGGTGCTTCCTGAGATGTAAGGTACATGGTGTATGGTTAGCCCTTGATTTATTTGTGATGGACTTGCGCATTGGAGGTGGCTTACTGATTGGTTGGTAGACCTCATATGGATGCTTGATTGGCATTCTTCCTCGGAGAATTGGAGACAGCTTGGTGACATTCTACATGCTGGCCACATGGAGGAGGTCGCTTGCTTGGAGAAAACCCTACATTGCAGGAGCATTTGGCGTTTCAGAGGAGGGTGTTGAGCCCTAAACAACATTTGGTTGCTTCAATGCTTGCATGGAGACTTGGAATTGACTTGGGGATGCCTCAGTTGTCATAGTGAGCATGTAGGTGGGGTGGACCCAGAGGAGCGCATGGCCTAGGAGAAACGTTGGACCATTGGATCTTTTGGAGGAGGAGCGTTGGACATTGGACAAGGAGCACCCTTTCCTAGGAGCCTTGCCTTGGAACCTTGGGGCTTGACATGTGTATCCTTAGATTGTGGTGCTTCAAATGTGTGGACCTATTTGTTTGTAGAAGGTTGCTTGTAAGGGTTTAGGCCCAATTTTCTATTGTTGACCTCCCTTACCTCTCATATATATAGAGGAAAGAGAGAGTCATTTCATAGTGTATCATCTTGATCAACTTGTGTTTTAGAGATGGAAGGAGGAGGAGAGCACATTGGTCTCTTTCTCTCCCATGAATTCTTCTTTGTATTTTCTCTCTCTTGGTTTTGGAGTACTAGAGTTCTTGGAGGACTCTTTGAATGCACTAGGGCTAGGGTTTTACCCTAGAAGACTAAGGAGCTAAGGTTTGTGAGAAACCCTGGGAAGAATAAGCTTATGCTTGTTGGAGAAGAGCGAAGAGACATCTTGCTTGATGCCAAGGAGGATTTGTTAGTGTGACTCTAGCTTGTTAGAGTATCTTCGGTGGAGCTAGGGTTTTTCATGTTTTTCCTATCAAGTTTTGGAGAGCTTGGATGTTTGTACCAGCTTATCTTATGGTGAGAGCATGCACTTGAATTTCATCTCTTATATATGTATACATATGAATTTTTCAGCAGTCCATAATTGTCTTATTGCAGATTTGATTTTTCAGCCATCACTGTCTTCATGGTTTGATAATTTCCAACACTTATATGTTTTGATGATTTGACATAAGTTGAAGCTTAAATTGTTAGGGGTTTAACATTGATATTGAAGACAATAGGACAGAATTTACTACTGTAATTATTGCTGTCATAAAGTGATTTTCAGATCTTTATGGATGATAAGATTGCTGTAAAGGGATGAAACTTGCGGCATAAGTTTTGGTATCTTTTCTCTTGAATTTCTAAGTGGATTGGTGTTGATTAGAAGTGAAATATTGTCTGTTGCTTGCTGCTGTTTTATTATATTTCAAACTAGCCCCAAGGCTGAAAATTTTTAGGGACTAGATCCAGGAAACCTCTAGGAAAGAGGTGAAATTTCTGAAGTATTAAGCCTTAATTTCGGAAAACTTCTACATTGGAAAGAGAACAGATTAAATTATGTATTAGAAGTCACTAAGTCAGAAAAGGCAGCATGATCAAATCAGTTCTTTGGCCTTGAAAAGATAAAACCAGCTATTTCTCAACATGACATAGACCCTTCTCTACCGCAAACTCAACCTACCCACATTTGTATTAGTCCTCGTACACACTGTCCACTTGATTGCCTTTGGGATGCACAAAGTAGGTATATCATTAATTCATCTATTGGGAGATCTTTCTTTGCAAGAGTGATCTAATCAAGGTAACTAGGTCGCTTTATTGGAAGGAGACGGTTAGTAATTAGATAAACCATGACTTCAAATCACAGACACCCCTAAGTTTCAAAAACTTAAACAGTGCTACTGGTTGATGAGAAGGATCAAATATAAGTTGGATGCATTATGGGGCCTCTATTGTATCAAATGGAGATAGATGAATCACCAATTTCTGATAAACATATTGGTCTCCAGCCCAAGGGAAGTGATGTTTTTGAAATGGCATGACACTACCAGGAAGGTCAAGAATGGTGAATATTTTTTAAGGCTCTTCAACGAGCCAATTGAGAACGTGAGGAGGAAAACTGTAGTTAAAATAGTTTGTGCTGCTAATAATGTCCTTGCAACAGGTATGGATGAGAGGAAGTACCAAATATTCTTTTTGGGCTCCTTGTGCTGTTCATTATATCAACCCATTTGATAAATATATACACAATATTGCATTTGTGATGATATTCAATGAGGCAAAGATGATTCAAAGGTTCATAATAATCATGCAGCATCCATGGCAATGTATAGGAAATATGCCACCTTGCAACTGCTTAAATGTGCTGAGACTACATTTGGCTGGTTCCATTCCAGTAGGTGTCTGGTTCCACTTTGGCAAGGTGCACTAATTTATGCCGACGAGTTTACTATGGATGTCATCCATGAATGTGGGGGTAAATCCCTTGCATTTCCCCAAGAGGTTGTCTGTGGGAGAAAAAAATGTGCTGGGACTAGATTTGCACCAACCTTTAATTTGTTACAATGTATTTAAATTTTAATGTGCTTATCGTTACTTACAGCTATCCCTTTGGCTAGGATTCCACACCATGATGGATCTTTCTATGACATCAAAATCAGCTAGAACTTGCACTTGGCTTCATCACACCCCCTTGGGGTGTTTTGAACCCGGGTCTCCATGTTAATAGCCCAATCACCTTGCTGCTTACCACTCAACTACACTGCCATTACAAGGTCTTTGGCTAGGCTTCCACACCATGAGGGGTCTTTCTATGCCATCAAAATCACCTAGAACTTGCACTTGACTTTATCACACCCGCTTGGGATGTTTTGAACCTGGGTCCCCATGTTGAAAGCCCAATCATCTCAGTGCTTACCGCTCAACTACACTGCCATTACAAGGTCTTTTAATAGCGCATCGATCACTTGGAAAGATGGCAGTCTCCCTTGACTGGGAAAAGTGACAGGGGTCATGTTTTGGTATAGTATAAACTATAAACATTGAGGATCTTGTCACCAGTCCCTCAGCAAGTGAGTTCTATAGCTGGCCATAATTAGTAGTAACTTAGTAAGTACTATTACAGACCTCCTTCACACAATCAACAAAGACAAACCATGGTTATGGGATGTGTATGTGAGCTCTGACATATTATGCTTGATGAATATTCCAGAATTGACCAATCAAGAAAGGATGTGATGTCAAGTTTCAAGTCTACAGAGGTGGAAGATGTTTCACTTTCCTATTCATTCAGTTCCACTCCTACCCAATCTAGATTCCAAAATGGTTTTGTAAGAAACAAAAAACAGATGTATGTGGTAATGCAAAATTGGAACACCCTTATCAAATACTTGTATCATGATGATTGCACTGCCGTACAGATTGAGTTGGGGAAGAATTTAAGATCAAAGTGTCAATTTGCAGATGAGAATGATGTAAATAACCCTTGGGACCCATAATCTTATGGGAATAATATGGAGCAACCAATCCCTGGCTTCATCGATTCCTATTTGTTTGCTTTCACATACAACTTTAAAACCCTTAATCTATTTGAGTTTTTAATGTTTTGTATTTTCATTATATTTACTTATGCTGGACAGGAACCACTCCTGGAAGTTGAGAAATCTGTACCCCCTCCCCCATTTTCCCATTTCCTGGAAGCTTTGGTACTGGAATAAACATTCCAAAATCAGCAGGAGTGGTTCCGAGAGCTCTGGCAGCACAGGGGGAGCTTTTAGGTAAGGGTTGTGCTACTCCCAATCATGTTGCCAAGATGCTCCCCTAGGTCAGCAGAGCCCAGAGGTTCATGGCCTATCAGGGAGTGCCCAGACAAAAATTCCTTATAACAATTATTTTCTTCGCTGTTTGGGTATTAAGGTTCACTGGGTTTTGTACTGAGTGCCAAAACTGCAACTCCATATCAAATTTGGGCTCTTGGTACCTTAAAGCCTAGTTCTATTTACTGATTTCAAAGTGAAATTAGCACAGATAAGCAAGGTTGTGTTGTTGATCTGAGTCTGATTTGTGAGGCATTTCATTGTATTTGGCATCTTTTGTCATATGTCCAATGTTCCATCAAGTTTCTGGCAATGTCACAAGGTTCGGGTTTGTTTTCGGGTTCGGCGACCTTCAGGTTCGATTCGGGTTCGAATTTTCGGATGAAGTTCGGATGGGGTTTGACATAAGGTTCGTCTATATACATTTTTTCAAAATATATATATATATATAAACTGTATTACAAATTATAATATAAAACATTTAAAAATAATTTTTTGTTAAAAATTATAATATAAAACATTTAAAAACAAATTATAATATAAAACATTAAAAAATAAACTATAATATACAACATTAAAAAATAAACTATATTTAAANATTTAAAAGTTATATTGTAAAGCATTAGAAAACAATGGTCGATCAAATGCGAACTCCTCGAACCTTCAACCTATGTCGTGGAAAATGGAACTTCCGCCGTGGATTATGGAGAGTCGTGGGTTGTAGCAGTCTAACATAGTCGTGGAAGAGCAACCTTTTCCTCACGCAGCCACCTCTATCTCTTGTCGAGTCACAAGTCACGACTACTGTAGCTCGAGTGGCACACTACACTAGCAGAAACAAAACAGAGGGAGTGCCAAAACATTTGCTCTGTTGAAAACCTAGCCTGAAAGCGCCCGAACCTAAACGAACCTGAACGAATTTCCCAAATTTTTTTAGGTTCGGCGAACTTTGAACCTAAACCTTTAGGTTCGACAAACCTTATGACACTGGTTTCTGGGACACGAGTGCATGGGAGTGGGGAAACACACATTGGGGACGTGTAGAGACACCACCAAATTTTGGGGAAATTCATGGGGGCAGGGGGGCATCAAGGTCCCTAACATAGCAGGACCTGTCTCTAAAATTATTAAACAAATATAAATCCTAACATATTAAAATAAAAACGCCTCATCCCATCACCATTTAAATACATATTAAATTCATCATTGTGCAATGTAAACATGATCATCGATATGATTTATCATATTTCAATATTTGAATTTCACATATTGGGGCCATATTCATCAATAGCACCCTGTGGCACCCTCCTCTAGGCTCTAGCCCTTGCCTCTACTACAAATATCAAAGTTGATCCTCCAAGGACATTAGTCAACACCCCACAATTTTGATGGAACCTCCTAATCCAAGCTTTAAAATAAGGTAGAAAATTCGAAAAGCTTTCCATGCTTAATAAATGATTTTGCTTGAGTGAAGGGTACATTCATTAGAGGAAATTTGGGGTCTAAAATGGGCCTTATAAGAAAACGAGCCAACAATAAATTCTTGCGAGTTGGAATTCAAGAACCAATAGAATTTCAATAAAATGAGTCAACCATAATGGTTGACTTGACATATTTGTCATCAAAAAAACTACTTTATTTGTTCATATTTTCAACATATATCCCTGTGTTTTTACTCAAATTTAGAGCGGGAGGGCTCGTTGGATGCGGAATTTAATTATGCATCCAACGAGTACCCACACTGCATACTTTTGACGGACCCCGCTGTCCCAAAAACAAGAAATACCTGGAAAAACGTGATGATACCCAAAAACAAGAAATACCTGATGAGTACCCACACTACATACTTTTGACGGACCCCGCTGTCCAAAAAACAAGAAATACCTGATGTTTTTTCAGGTATTTCTTGTTTTTGGGTATCATCACGTTTTTTCAGATATTTCTTGTTTTTGGGGCAGCGAGGTCCGTCAAAAGTATGCAGTGTGGGTACTCGTTTGATGAATTCCGCATAATCATCACGTTTTTTCAGGTATTTCTTGTTTCTGGGGCAGCGGGGTCCGTCAAAAGTATGCAATGTGGGTACTCGTTGGATGCGGAAACGAACCCTCCTGCTCGAAATTTGAGTAAATACACAGGGACATATATTGAAAATACGAACAAATAAAGTAGTTTTTTTTCTTTTTTTCTCCAAAATTAATAAATATTATTTTCTTATTTTAAATATTATTTTATTATTTTCCTTAGAAGACCCAATTTAGACCTCAAATTTCCTCAAATGTTTATTAAGGTCATAATAGAGGAGTTCAACAATCAGCACCACCAACATCAAGGTACATAGAGGGGTTGATGTGCTTATTAAATACCAATCCCATAGCCTATTACATGATAGAATCCAGTGGAAACGTTGCAATCCTGAAATCCTAAATATTGTTGAGCCTATTGAATTTTGAATGGGATCTAAAATTCTACTTTTTGCATATAAAGTCCGATGAGGTTGGAAACACTCTCAAACATCCTGAAACAACTAATGGTAATGTTAAAAATTTAAATAAAATGATAAAAAATGAAAGATTAGGAGAATACCACTTTTAATTTAAGAATTTAGTTTTACTAGTTAATGTTAAATAACTCAGCAAATGCCAAAGTCTGAAATCAGAAATACAAATAAAAAATCAGACATCAGTTTCATAAATAAATTAAAATCAGGGGGGAGAGGGGGCCTGGGCATCCTCCATTTTCAGGAAGGGGAGTCCAGATGCCCCTCTCTCTGCAAAATGTGACTACATGCATTTCGCAACGTTTTGCAGAAAGGGGGAAGCTGCAAAATGTTTTGCCAAGAGCCCTCCAGTCCCAGGGGCGTGCCCTCGAGCCTACAGGACGCACCCCCATAGAACACTGCATATGTCAGACTTGCACTCATTGGTGGAAGTGCTTTAGGAAAGATATAGATTGCAGCAAACCCTAGCCGGTTCAAAGTCATTTTGTAGGTACTCCTTGTAGATTTTTTACTTCAAACTCTTAGGGCTTCACCCTTGGAGTTAACACACTCAAGCTCCAAAGTAAGAGGTATTGTGCAAGGTGACAATGGAACTTTCCCTAAATGTCCATTCATCCCCTGGGGAGAGAAATTCCCCAAGGGCAATTTCAAGTGATAACAGGTCTAGTCTAGAGGTTCTAACTTCTGATAACTATGGTACCAAATCTTGAGAAGGGTTGTGATGGCAAAGTCTCTAGGAACATTCAGTGCTTAAAGATAACACTTGCTAACATCAATTACAATATGAGAAGTGTATTTATAGCTGGAAAATCCTATCTAACAATCAAGAGAACTGGTACTTCAGATATATGACAACCATATTTCAACTTCTGCAGGTAATTGTACTCCACATTGTTCTGTATTGCCAATGCTGTGTGTTACCCCCATATCTGCATGGGTGTTCACTTAGGTTATCATGATCATTTTCTGGGCTCATTTCTGAGTGTTCTAGGTCAAATCTTAATGTTCTAACTTCTAACAGCAACAACCTCATCATCTGGGCAATCTGAGCTGATCACCAGCACTTTTGGGCAAAGATCTTTGGGCTAAAGTAGTAGCAAATCAATTCTGAGCATTTCTGGCCCCTGAGCCCTATAACAGTAAGGTATAGCAGTAAAAGGGGATTCTGGAGCAAAACTGTGTTTGTTTTTCACCCTGTGCAGCAGTAAAACGACATTTGCTTTAAGTTTGGGTTGATTCTGTGCATTTTTGGGCATGCAAGGGCCATCAAAGGGACTGAAATGGATGTATGATGTATCATTTAAATCATAAAAATTATCTTTGTAGTATGTACTTCTGTAGCGAAAGTTCCATGGGTGAGCCTAGTTCAGATTGCAGTACATAGGCAACTTTGCCATCTTTCTTATTGAGTGGATTGAGTGTGCCACCTTAGTGAATATTTCACCATTGGATATGTTCTTCAAGGGACAAAGGGTTATAGTGGACTGGGAAGGGTGCCTGAAATCAAGAGATTTCAGGTAGACAGTGAGTTTGGATTCTGTATAACAATTCAGATCTGGATAAAGCAGTCAAGCCACTGTTCTTACCATACTGGTACTCTTAAAACGCAGAGATCTTGGTCAGAGTCATTTGCAGTTACCTTCATTCTTTGTGGACAACATTCTCAACCTGTTTGGTTGTCTAAACAGTAAGCTTTAGAAATGGTGTGATTTTGATGGTGTTGTGTGGTATATGCCAGGATTGTCTTGTCTCTGTGATTACAACCTTCAAATCAACATCATCAGCAACAGAACAGCAATTGGATAGCTACAGAATATGGAAGTGACACGTCTTGCTGCTATTGTTCACATACCATCTCCTGAATAAGAGAAACAGAATATTTCTATTACTGGTCAGAGCATAAACCTTCAACAGGCTTGGATCATGAGAGAATAATCAGAGTTCAGGAGGAATTTGAGAAAGAATTATCTCATCACAGGCAGATCTAGAATCTGGAGCAGAAAGGTTGGCTACAGTAATTTAGTTTGTTGAGAAAGGATCTCAGGAATCACAGCAAAAGTCTTCACCCAGAACATTGTCCATAGGTATCAATGTCTGTCGATTTTTCTGAGCAGCATCGAGACATCTGGTCCGAGACCAGGATGTGGAACCAATCCAGCACTGGGGACTCAACCTTGAGTTGAGTGACCATTTTGTTGAATGGATATATCTGGTCCGGGACCAAGATATGGAACCAGTCCAGCACTGAGGGACTCAACCTTGAGTTGAGTGACCATTCTGTTGAATGGATACATCTGGTTCGAGACCTGGATGTGGACCCAGTCTAGCACTGGGGGACTCAACCTAGAGCTGAGTGGCAATTCTTTGAATGGAGGCACTTGGCCAGTTACCAAGAATTAACCTAATCCTGGACTAGGGACTTAGCCCAGGGCTGAGGGCCATTCTCCGGGAGAATGGAGGCGCTTGGTCTGTTGCCAAGTATTTGACCTTGTGTCAAATTATGCAGCCTATGGCTGAGGCACCTGGTCTGTTACCAGGATTACACTATAAGCTCTAGACCAAGTCTGGGCATGTGTGACACTTTGACACTCGATCAGTGGGCTTTGTGATCTTCTCCAAGGCTTAGCTATCCTTGGTTAAGACACTTTCATATCCGATCTTGGTGTCACGCGGAGTGTGAAATAAAAGCATTAGTAATTCTCTATGTTTATGATGATGTACTTGATGAAGGACCATCTTGACAACTTGTTTTGACCACAGGGGCACTTGAAGAAGGCTAAAGTAAAAGTCAAAAAACATACAGACCCTTAGTACCACTAAGGAGTCAAAGTGAAAGTGCAAAATGGCCTTTAGTACCACTAAAGGTAAAAGTCAAAGTGATAAAAGAATAAAATAATATTATTTTGTTCTTTTGAGTTTTGCTCCACTTACAGGTGACTAAAAGGCTATAAAAAAAGATCAATCCATTTCATTATTACACACATTCTTGCTCTTACACTTGCAGCTGCTCCAACAGAAGAATTCATTGGTTATTGAAGAGAAGGAAGTTTTGTGTTTATGCCCTAGCATGGATGAGTCTAGCTAGGGCATCCACACTTATCTTTTGATCAAACCCTAAACTAGGGTTTCATCATTATTTTGCAGCATCTTTGTCTTAGGGTTTTACCCTAACTCCACCAACAGCAGCACTCTTCTTCCACGGGTAGCCCTCTCCCTCCACGGGCATCCCTCCTCCTTTACGGGCAACTCTCCTCCACCACCGGCAGCCACTCTCTCACCTCGGGCAGCTTCTCAACAGGTTCAAGCAACCCCGGATCCTTCACGGGTAGCCTCAGGCAGACCCGGATCCCTCACGGGCTGCCCCTTGTGGCTACTACCAGACTCGGACAGCAGCACCAGGCTGTCGGACAACAGCAGCAAGTTGTCGAGCAGCAGCAGCACGCCGTCAGGATGTAGCAACAGACCCGGGCAGCATTAGCAGACTGTCGAGCAGCTACTTTAGGCTGTCAGACAGAGCAGCCGCCCTCTGAGCAACTTGACAAACCCTTCGGACAGGGCAAAATAGTTCAGGCAAGACAAACAGGAACCCGGGCAGAGGAAACAGAAATCCGAGCAGAGGTTCGGGCAAGCATACAGGAGCTCGGGCAGCTCGGGCAGGTTTTTTCGGGCAGACAGACAGGTCCGGGTAGGCATATAGCAAAATTCGGGCAGTCTAAGTTTTCTGGGCAGGAGAGAGATAATTTGGCATTTTTATGTAAAAATTGTTTTATGTAATTTGTGGATCTGTGGTACAAACCCATTAGTCTTTGAGAATTCATTGAAGAACTCAGTCATCTCATTTACGAGATGAATTACTAATGTTTTTGGGGTTTTTGTCCTTCAAAGGTTTCTACAGTGAAAAATTCTTGTGTTCAGTGTGTTGATGTGTTGATATTATTTACTGCACTTGTCATTTGTTATATGTTAATCTACAAATTTTAAAGTATTCATGCTAATGCTAAAAATTCAACATGGTATCAAAGCTTAGCATGTGAAGACCCAGAAAAAACGAATTGTTGTTATCTTCCTATACCTTGGGATATTTTGCAGACTTGACATTTGACTAAGAGATTGTTCTATGATTGGTAATATTAAAGAGTTGAAGTTTTGAACCCTAACCTTGGATAGAAATAATCTCCTAATGAAGTATACTTAGATCTGAAAGAGAAGACAATTTACTCAAAATTGATAGTTGAAGAAGTGTATGTGTTGGTTGAAGGGCATTTCAACAATTGGTTTTATAGTTTTAACAGACATCCATCCTTAGGACAGATCTATAAGTCTGGTTGAGAAAATAGTTGAGTTGAGAAGAGATAGAAGTAAAAATAACTAATATATTTACCTCTATCTATTCAGTAATGAATGAATGTTTGAGCAGCAACCAGCAAAGAAGAAGATGATTGACAAAGTAACCAGGAAAGAACAAATGTCGAAGCATAATGACAAGGGGAGTAAGAAAAATCCTAAGATTAAATACAATAACAGATGAAGAGAAACGACAACTTCAAGGGGGGCATCGTCATAAAGAAGCAATCCTAATAGAGGGAACAGAGCAATTGAAGAATAAACTGATAAAAATAGTGAATTGGAGAATTATATGTATAAATTCCATCGCAAGTTTCATCAATGAACGCTTGGAAGACCTAATAAAAGGGGAGATAAATCTTATGCATTTCAACTATTTCTACAAGTGTTTTTCTGCAAAAGTACAGTTGTATATAAGGAAGTCATACAAACGGTACTGACTTTGTCAAATACATGACATATTTCTAGGCGTTTTAATCAAATAAAGGGAGAAGCAAATGAACAATAATGAAGAAATAAGTTGTTGATAGGGGAGAAATTTGAAAAAATCCTTAACAATAAAAAATGACATAGATTTCTCATGTGATCATAAGCCGAAGGGGAGTTGATAACTCAACAAAATAATGGGACCAATATAGAATTAGGAGACAAACCCTTTATCATTAATGTCAAAGGGAGAGAATGAAGAAACAGTAAAACCATAATGAAAACAAGGTGAGTACAACTTAAGGGGAAGATTGTTATGCACAGAAAGTGTTTGCTATAGTTTGACATAAATACCAAAGGGGGAGATTGTTAGCAAAAGTTTTCATTGATGTCAACAAGTTAGAGATATTGTTTAACTCGTTAATTTCAAAGGAGCAGTGATGATGTGGTAGTGAAAGGATTAATACAATGGTAATGATAGGATTGTGGTTCAATACCAAGTCTTGTTTCTCATTGGGCCTCTTTGACCTTCAGGTGGTTTTATGACCACAAACAAACATTCTTCTTGGTCTTCATGATCCATACAAGTCAACCTGAAGTACATCATCATAAATAAGGAAGATTTTCATTGTCCACTTTGTTCTCCTCAATGGTACCAAGGTCATGTGCTAGATACTTCAACAAGGGGTGGCCAAGCCCTTGAGAAGATCACATAGCCCATAAACCAAGGGAAGGAGAACCTCACTTGCCTAGATCCAATCTAGGGCTTCCTGGTCCCTGAGCAGGTTCCTCAACTCCAGGCTGAGCTTCAATCCTAGATTGAAATATGTTGATCAATGGTTCTCCATTCTCCCGGAGAATGGTTCTCGGCCCCAGACTGAACGTTGATCAACACCTTGGTCCCCAACCAGGTCTTCCATTCGCATAGAGAATGGCTCTCGATGCTCTTCAGAAATCAATACTCCCACTCGGCGAGAGAGTCAGTCTCTGCAATACGAAGCTTGTCTCGGAAGTACATGAACTTCGTCATCAGTAGAGACTTGGTCAGCATGTCTACAATCTGCTCATCTGTACAGATATACTGAAGTCTCATGGCACCTCTCTGGACCATATCTCTGATGAAGTGACACTTTATCTCAATGTGTTTCGATTTGTCATGAAACACTGGATTTTATGAAAGCTTCATGCAACTCTTGTTATCACAATGGATAATAGTTGGGTCAAGCTTTCCACCAAACAAATCAAAGAGTAACTTTCTAAGCCACACTGCTTCTCTACAAACATCACTGGAAGCAATATATTCAGCTTCGACTATGCTCTGAGCTATGGAACTTTGTTTCCTGCTAGACCAATAGATCATGACTGATCCCATACTAAAGCAATACCCGAATGTACTTTTCCGATCCACTGCACTACCTGGCCAATCAGAGTCAACATATCCAAGTAACATTACTCCACTACTGGAAGTGTACCTAAGTCCATAAGAATGGCTCTCGATGCTCTTCAGAAATCACAACTCCCACTCAGCGAGAGAGTCATTCTCTGCAATACAAAGCTTGTCTCGGAAGTACACGAACTTCGTCATTGGTAGAGACTTGGTCAGCATGTCTACAATTTGCTCATCTGTACGGATATACTAAAGTCTCATGGAACCTCTCTAGACCATATCTCTGATGAAGTGATACTTTATCTCAATGTGTTTCGATCTGTCATGAAACACTAGATTTTCTGAAAGCTTCATGCAACTCTTGTTATCACAATGGATAATAGTTGGATCAAGCTTTCCACCGAACAAATCAGAGAGTAACTTTCTAAGCCGCACCGCTTCTCTACAGACATCACTGGCAACAATATATTCAGCTTTGACAGTGCTCTGAGCTATGGAACTTTGTTTCCTGCTAGACCAAGAGATCATGGTTGATCCCATACTAAAGCAATACCCAGATGTACTTTTCCGATCCACTGCACTGCCGGCACAATCAGAGTCAACATATCCAAGTAACATTACTCCACTACTGGAAGTGTACCTAAGTCCGTAAGCAATAGTGCCCCGCAAATATCTAAGCACATGTTTAGTAGCTATCTAATGTATGTGCTTAGGCTCAGACATGAAGTGACTCAATGCACTCGCTGCATTAACAAATATCAAGTCTAGTATGCATTAGATACATCAAGGATCCAATAAGCTGACGATACTAAGTGGGATCCACTGACTTTGAGCAAGAGGCTAACTCTTGTAGCTTCTTCAAGTTTGTTGTCATGAGTGTGCTCATGGGCTTGCAGTCTTGCATCCCAAATCTTCACAATATATCAAATGCATACTTCCCTTGTGAAAGGAAGATTTCATCTGGCTTCTACCAAACCTCTAGACCAAGAAAATAGTGTATACGGCCCAAGTTCTTCACCTCAAATTTTGAAGTGAGTTCCCTCTTACACTGAGCTATCAGTTGTTCCTCTCCAGTAAGGAACAAGTCATCCACATACAAAACCAAGATCAACGGATGATTCTGAACAACCATGAAATACAGGTTGGAGTTAGCAGTACTCTTTGAGAAACCCAAGCTATGAAAATAATTGTCGATCCTTGCATACCAAACCCTTGGGGCTTGTTTGAGCCCATACATTGCTTTCACACATTTGATTCCATCCCATGAATCATGAAACCTTGTGGTTGCTGAATGTAAACTTCTTCCTTCAATTTTGCCATTAAGAAATGTTGTCTTTACATCTATTTGGTGAAGTTTCCATCCAAAGGCAGCGACGAGGGAGATAATTGTTCTAATGGTGGTGTATCTGGCAACTAGAGCAAAAGTTCCGTCATAATGTATACCTTCCTTTTGAGAGAAACCACGAGCCACAAACCTATCTTTGTATTTTCTAATACTTTTGTCAGTAGTATGTTTGATTTTGTAAATCCACTTAGAAGTCACTACAAACTTCCCTTCTAGTCTTGGAACCACTTCCCATACATCATTTTTCATAATGGAATTGTACTCTTCTGTCGTAGCATCTTTCCATACCTATTGATCGGCTGCTTCCTTATAAGTGGAAGGTTCTGCATCTATAAGTTGGCTCATGAGACCATAATACTTCTGGGGCTTATTGCTTTCTCTAAAGGTTCCTGAAGGGGATTTATGCTTCTTTGCTTCTTGCAATGTTTCACGAAACCAAGCAGGTCTTCTTTTGGAAGGAGGAGCTTCAAGCAATTCTTCAGTAGGCCTTTCTAGTTTTGTGGGAGCATCCGAAATTGAAGGTTCATCAACTTCCTCCCTCTGATTATTTGAATGAGGAGAATCTAGAACTTCAGAAGGAGAGTCTTCTAGATTATCTGAAAGTTCTCTAGAATGACGAAAAGCAGCTTCCTCCCAGAATATCACATCTCTATTGACTTCAATGTATCTTTGACCGAGAATATAGATGCGATAAGCCTTTGAGTTGTCACTGTAGCCAACAAATATGCCTTTCTTTCTGGAGGGCTCTAGCTTTGTTCTCTTTTTTTTCTTTTGGTACATGAATGTACATTGGAGTGCCAAAGATCCTCATGTGATCAACTGCAAGTTTCTTTCTGGTAGTGAACATTTCTTCTGGAGTCTTTTCTCGCAAAATTGCATGGGGGCTTATGTTCTGAATGTAGACAGCAGTACTGGCAACCTCAGCCCATAGAGATAGAGGAAGATCTAGATCACATAACATGGCTTTGGAAGCATCACATATAGACCTTTTTTCCTTTCTGAAACCCCATTCTGCTGCAGGTTGTAAGGCACAGTTAGCTCCCTCCTCATTCCAACTTCTCAACAAAGATCATCAAACTGATGAGACTCATACTCATCCCCATTATCTGACCTCAAGGTATGGATGTGTCTTCTTGTCTAATTTTCAACCAATGCCTTGAATTCTTTGAATTTATCAAGAGTTTCATTCTTAGTCTTCAGAAAATAAATCCAAGACTTGCGAGAGTAATCATCTATGAAAATCACATAGTAAAAACAACCCTTCGCAGAGGGTGACATCATAGGTCCACATATATCTGAATGGATTAGATCTAAAACTCCTTTAGATCTACTGCTACTTTTAGGAAAGTATTTTTTGACATTCTTGCCAAGAGCACAACCTTTGCCGATACCATCATGCTCATAAGAAAACTCAAGCATACATGTTACCATCTTTTGTAGACCAGGACAAGCTCTATAATGAAGGTGTGCAAACCTTCAATGCCATAATTCACATGGATTGACTGTGTTGTGCACCAATGCCTAAATGGAATGCCCTGATGCTTTGTAAAGACCTCCCTCTCGAACTCCAATCATTACAACTGAGCTCAACTCTTCATTCTTTGGCCATAAGAGAACCTTTCTATCCATGAAGATCACATTGAAGCCTTTGTCTTCTAAGGTTGCCACTGAGAGAATATTTTTGTTCAAACCTGGGACATAGAATATGTCTTCAATATGCAATATGGTTCCTGAGACAAGCTGAAAGAATGTTGAACCAACTCCTTCGATTTCGTAGGTGGTATCATCTCCAAGTTCCAATTAAGTGGTGAACTTCTTTCTGAAATTTGTAAGAACCTTTCGAAATCCAGTCATATGTTTGGAGGCTCCAATGTCCACCAACCAAGATTTAGCACTATTTGTAATGGGTCCGAAGAGGGCTGAAATCAAATAGTACTCTCTTTTGGGTTCTTGATCTTGGGAAGAGTTGTTGATCTTCTTTTTAGGCTCTTCTTCTTCAGTGGAAGATGCCTGGAATCTCCCTCTGAATTTTCTCTTTGGTTGCCTACAATTTCTAGCATAATGTCCCATCTTGTGGCAATTGTAGCATTCAACCTATGACAAATCAGAGTGCTTACCTCGAGGCTTCTTACCCTTCTTCTTTTGCTAGAAGAACATCATGTTCTTCTTTGTCTTGGTTGCAAGGGCAAGAGTCCCTTCTTTGTGACCACCATTTCTGCTCTGAATTCTTCCTTCCTCTTCCAACCAGTCGTGCCATAGTCTTTCAAAGTTGGGATGAAACTTCACAACCATTTATAGCAGACAGAAAGGTTTCCCAAAAACTAGGGATGCCATCAAAAACAGTTTCAACAAAATCGTTATCATCCACTAAGACACCAATAGCCAAGTGTTGGTCTCTTAGCTAAAATATTTTAGTAAAGAATGAAGCCACGCCTTCATCCTTCTTCATCTTCAATGTACGAAGCTTGTTCTTCAAAACTCTTTTCTAGCTGGGAGCTTTCTTCTCATATAGATTTGTCAAAGTATCAAAACATTTTTGGTAGTCTTCAATGAAAGTTATGACAAGCATCAAGGTGTCTTTGACTGAATCATAAATAATCCTCCTTGCCTTAGCTTGGTTCCTTTTGAATGTTGCCCAACCCTGCATTAGTTGTAGGTTCATCTACAACATTGAGAACCAAATCATCAAGATCATTTTCTTCCAAGGTGTCAACAACCTTGCTTTCCATGAATTGAAGTTGGTTGACCCTAAAAATTTTGTCCTCTGGTCTAAAAGTCACTGAAGCCATCTATGATCAAAGTCTGCTATCAAGCTCTACAAACTGTCCCAAGTTCAACAAATGCAACAATTGTTAGATTTTCTTAAGATCTGATTAGATTATCTAGGATCTTTATTTGAAAGAATAACAAGTACAACAAAATGCATAAGATATAAAAGATACACAAGAAACAAAGATTTTCATCGGGGAAACCATAAAGGAGAAAACCCCACAAACTTCTTCAAAATAGTAAGATGATCAAAAGCAGTAATAAGAAATGTTCAGCAGTTATCTTTCTCTCCTCCTCTGATTGTCTCTCTCTCTCTCATGCGCCTTAGAGAGTGTGTAAGGTGTGTATAAATGAGAGAGAGTGCCTCCCTATTTATACCCTTTCAAGTCACTGACCAAATATAAGACTCGAGCCTACATGTCATCTCACATGGGGCCCACTTCTCCTACAGAGACCACAATTACATATTACATGATGTTACACTGGGGACTATTGCCCCGACTTACAACAAAGGTTGTACCTCAAGGTCTAGACACAATTTAGACATCCTGTAAAGGGGTAACACACATCCCCAATGGGGGTAAAACAACATACAATGATAATATACATCAGAATATCTTCTTAAGTTACAAATACATCAACACTCCCTCTTAACTAGGAAGGTATTCTCTCTCTATACAGTCATCAACACATCTGGTCAGGTCTTCATCGCATCGTCATCATCAAGGAGTCATAGAGTCTTCATCATAGCTGTTGTTATCATCTTCTTATAATTTGATCATCATCTCATACTATCTGTCATCAGAAGTTTCTACAGTGCCAGCCCTTTTTCATGTTGGATGTAGGCCTAGCCTCCATGTAGGTCTTGATCATCCCTGCGAGCAAGCCATCAAGTAGGTACATCCCAGGACTTATTATATGCCTCTTGCAAAACCTACAGGATCTCTCAGGACTGATTATATGCCACTGTAAAACCTGAAGGAGCATCCCAGGACTGATTACATGCCTTGCAACACCTGTGTACCCTATAGTTACCTTATCATCTTTAGATCATCTCGCCGTCACACGGAGCACAGCTCAGATACACATAACACAGCACTTACATCCATCGGCATGGGAGGACAAACCTACCACCAGTTGGGAAAGGCTCAGCATTTACATCAACGACCATGGGAGGACCAACCTACCACCATGTCGAAAAAGCTCTAGCACTTACATCAATGACCATGGGAGGACCTATCCTGCCACCATGTCAGAAAGGCTCCAGCACTTACATCAACGACCATGGGAAGACCTAGCATGCCACCATGTCGGAAAGGCTCCAGCATTTACATCAACGACCATGGGAGGACCTAGCCTGCCACCATGTCGGAAAGGCTCCAACACTTACATCAACGACCATGGGAGGACCTAGCCTGCCACAATGTCGGAAAGGCTCATGTGTATCTACGTCTTCTGGACTCATCACTTCCCCTTGGAAGGAACCTCGAGCTGAAGTACACCAAGCTTCTCTCTGAAGTATTCAAACTTCACTATGGCCATTTCTAGCATAGAATCACATCAGGACTGATTACGTCCAAGGATAACTTGCGAGCTTCGCCAGGACTGATTACATCCGAGGACAACCTAGAAGACTAATTATGTCTGAGCAACCTACGAGCTTTGCTAGAATTTTACGCTCAGACAATGTAATGTCCTCTTCCAGTTAGGCCTTAAGGCCCAAAACCACTAACCTATGTGATTCCTGTGGGTTCGAGCGGTTACTGACAGCTAGGGAATCAGATAAGGATTGATGCCAACCGTAGAAGATCTAGGGCATCATCAAGTGGTCAAGAAGGGCCACCGGGGCCAAAGGCCACCCTCGTGCATGCCATCCCAGCATTATTTTAATGATGCATGCACTATTTAAGTCTCCCTCCGCATGCATGCAAGTCAACGGCAAATTAGAAGATAAAGTGACATGCATGCAAGTCAATGACAAATTAGAAGATAAAGTGACCTAATTAGGTCAAAGATTAGGGTTTTGCACAATTGAACTTTATAAATAGAGGAGAAGGCAAGAGGAGACTTCACTTTTGATTATTATTATTTTGGGAGCTCTTGGATAGCAGCACAGCGTGCAGCACAACAGTTGGGGTTGGAGACGGAGTCTTCAGCTAACAGGATTTCGGCAGTGAAACATCTGTCCTAGTCTTATTCCGGGTAAGCCATACAGGTTCACCACTTGTTCTTTATTCATTCATCAGTTACCTAGTACATGGTATAGATCGTTGCAGGGACACGTTTGCAGCCGTAAGAGGGGGTTTTCAGCCAGAAAGCCCTAATCAGCTGTTGGGCCTTCAGATCTCAGTTTCCTTCCGAAACTCAGGCACCAATATCATCATCAGCCTCATACTCCGGTACTCAGTGATTTTCAGATCTATCAGTGCTCATCTGAAGCAGTTATCAGCCGTTTCGGGGTTCTAGAGGGTGAGTAGCTGCCTCTCTAAAGTGATTCGCTACCCTACCTGGAGATCTCAGAACCTTCACATGCTCCGAGCATTCTCTCCAACATTGCACCGATATCAGTCCCGCAAATTCTCAGTCAGATCGGACATCTCCTTCCTTGAGGGCGTCACACATCTTTACTTGGGCGTCTTGCTGCTGGGGGGATTCACCTGAAGCAGAGGAGCTCAGATCCTCTCTGATCCAGCTTGCAGTACTGGCAGACTTTTGTTGGAGTAGTCAGATCAGCTTATCAGTGGTAAGTGTTCATTCTATCTTGCAAACCCTAACCCTAATTTTTCCTATAAAATAGGGATTTTTGCTTGGCAGTTTGCATGCCCCGTTGTATCAGCATATTTGCTTAGAAATAGAAAATATCGGGATTTGGGATATTAACAATGGTATCAGAGCTATTTTCTTGGCCAGCTGTGGGCTTAAGAGATGAAAAGTAGATGAATACAGAAGGAGATCCTTTTGTAACCTATAGGAGGAGGAAGAGTAGATACACAGAAGAATTTGAAGATATCCAGCTAGAGGATACCAATTCAGACATGGAACAGACAGGTATACATTCGGATAGGGGAAAAGGAACGAGAGAAGAGGAGGATCGGATGGAGTTTCGCAGCTTGGTCTCTGCATCGCAAGACTTAGCCAAAGGACAAAAAGAAGTCCTCAATGCAATCAACAGACTGTCAGCGAAACCGGAACCAGGTATCAGCAGTACACCCCCCTCACCGGTAGAGCGGGGATCTTCAAGCGGCAGTGGAAAGATGGCATACACCAACATCCAGAACACTCCCCACATATACAGCAGAGCTACTATCAGGCCTACCATGCCTCACTTCTTGGCAGATACAGTAGGGAGCCCGGTCATGCAGGTAGAGCCCAGCGAGTCTTTTGGGGCTTATTTGCAGGAGTACAGGGACTTAGGGGATGAGTTTCATGCTGTTATGTCTTTCTCAGACTTCTGCAACATGAAGAGTAGGAACAGGCCCAGGGATTTCAACAAGGGATTCAATCACAACTATGAGCTGCAGAAGACCTTGGGCAGATTAACCATCCCAAACTTTGATGGGACTCGCGGAGGATCAGCGAGAACATGGGTCCAAAAGTTGGATACCTATTTCCAACTCAACCCCATGACAAAGACAGACGCCATTAAGTTGGCTACACTTCACCTGGACGGAGAAGCTCACGACTGGTGGTACCACGGATTGGTGACATTGGGTCACAACACCATACATTCTTACGGTGAGTTCACTCAGAAACTCATGGAGAGATTTGACAGGAAAGATCCAGAGATCCATTTCAGGGAGTTGGCTCAACTCAAGCAGACTGGTAGCGCAGAGTCTTTCATTTCAGAATTTCAGAGGCTAACCGTTATGGTAACAGATGTGTCAGAGAGTAGATTGACTATGTTATTCACTGAGGCCCTCATAGAGCCACTACGAGGATGGGTGAAAGCCTACAAACCCCTCACTTTGCAGGATGCTATTAGCCGGGCAAGGGATCTTCAAGATTCAGTCCCTAAAAATAAATTCCCTCTGAAAACCAATTTTCCTGTTAGGGACAAGGACAGGAAACCTTTCCAGCAGGATGTGCCCAAGAAAACCTGGTTAGATGAGGACACTAGGAAAGATTTGAGAAGAAAGAAGTTGTGCTTCACCTGCCAGGAACCATGGTTACCAGGACATAGGTGCGCAGGGAAGGCGAAGGCACACTACATTGAGGTGTATTCAGACAGTGATGAAGATGACGATGAGCAAGAGGCCACAAAAGAGGAATCACACCAAGGGGATACACCGGAGGGAGTCATTGCTACATTGTCTGGGGTACCGAGATTCCATACTCTCAGGGTCAGGGGAGTAGTGCAGGGTCACAGAGTAGGAGTACTGATTGATGGGGGAGCCACCCACAATTTCATTGACTCCGCTTGGGTAGCCAAGAGAGGTATTCAGACCGAGAAGTTCGAGGGATTCACTGTAGCAGTAGCCGGGAACTCCAGCATGGAGTGCAACTACTGGATCCCAAAACTGAATGTTGCTTTGAGTAACTATCAGATGACAGACTCTTTCTATGTAGTGGATGTAGCGGATACTCATGTGGTATTGGGTGTTCAGTGGCTTTACTCTATAGGGAAATACAGTACAGACTATAGGGCAATGGAGATGGAGTTCCAGGGGCCAAATGGCAAACGGGTAGTTTTGAGGGGCATGAACACTTATCCCCCAAAACCGGTCTCGTCACAGAGAATGGAGGCAGTGCTTCGACAGGATGATATAGAATGGGCTGCAGAATGTTTTGTCACCTTCAGGAAACCCCCAGAGACCAGCTCACAACACCCCAGTGACATTCAAGCCTTGCTACAGAAACACGAAAAGGTTTTTCGGGACCTTCCATCAGGCAGACCACCAGACCGGGGCTTTGAACACATCATCAAGCTAGAGGAGGGAACACAAGCAGTCATCACCACTCCTTACAGGCATCCCAAGAGGTACAAGGATGAGATTGAGAAAACCATCAAAGTATTACTGGAGCTTGGTTATATACGACCCAGTTCTAGCCCCTTTCCATCTTCAGTAGTTCTGGTTAAGAAGAAGGATGGCACTCTGCGTATGTGCATCGATTATCGAGCACTTAACAAAAAGACCATCAAGAACGAGTATCCCATTCCCAGGATTGACGAACTCATGGATGAACTTCAGGGAGCTCAATACTTCTCCAAGATCGATCTTCGCTCGGGGTACCATCAGATCAGGGTAAGGGACCAGGACATCTCCAAAACAGCTTTCCGCTTTCATTTTGGTCACTATGAGTTTCTGGTCATGCCCTTCGGACTGACCAATGCTCCGGCCACTTTTCAATCATGCATGAACCATACATTCCAAGCATAGCTACGTAAATTTTTGTTGGTATTCTTTGATGACATCCTGATTTACAGCAAAACCTGGGAAGAACATCTGAAACACTTGGACGAAACATTGCGTATCTTAGAAGAGCACTCACTATATGCAAAAATGTCCAAGTGTGAGTTTGGCATGAAGGAAATGCTATACTTAGGACACGTAATCAATGCAGAAGGAGTACAGGTTGACATGGAGAAAATCAGAGCTATCAGAGATTGGCCTGCGCCAAAAACAGTTACAGAGTTGAGAGAGTTCCTAGGTCTATGTACTTATTACCGGCGGTACGTTAAGGGATTCTCCCAATTTGCAGCACCCCTCACAGATCTCACCAAGAAAGGAGCGTTCACTTGGACAGACTTAGCACAGAAAACTTTCGAGGAGATGAAGGATATTATGAGTTCTTGTCCAGTTCTGGCATTACCAGATTTCTCACAACCTTTTGTGGTAGAATGTGATGCCTCAAGGGAAGGGTTAGGAGCAGTGTTGATGCAGAATCATCACCCTATTGCTTTTGAGAGCCGTAAACTGAAGAACTACGAGCGCCATTACTCCATATATGACAAGGAGATGTTGGCCATCTTGCATGCTCTCACAAAATTCAGACGGTACCTGGTGGGCAGTAAGTTCAAAATCAAAACCGATCATAACAGCCTCAAGTATTTCTTGGACCAGAAGGAACTGAATGAGCGACAGCAGAAATGGGTCAGCAAGGTACAAGCCTATGATTTCGAGATCGAGTATGTGAAGGGTAAGAATAATGTAGTAGCTGATGCATTATCCAGGCGTCCATCCCCATTATCTCTCAATAGTATATCCACGGATTGGAGGGCACTTCTCTTAGTGGAGTACTCCAAAAATAAATTCGCTTGCGAATTATTGGACGGGCAAATTCAGGATGACAGGTACAGGATTGTGGATGACATCATCTACTACAAGGACAGAATATACCTCGTTCCAGAATCCACATTGAGGAAGAAGATCATTCAGGCAGCCCACGATTCTCCTTTATCAGGGCATCAAGGTTTCTTAAAGACCTACAGGCAGATCAGAGAGAGGTTCTCTTGGAAGGGCCTCAAGGGGGAGATTATGCAGCATGTCAGGGAATGTAGCATCTATCAACAGAACAAGATTGAGAACACCCATCCAGCAGGGTTACTCCAGCCACTACTGATTCCAGAGCAAAAGTGGGAGAGCATCTCCATGAACTTCATTACAGGCTTGCCCAAGGTCCGAGGGTGAGATTGTTTATATGTAGTAGTTGACAGACTGACCAAGTTTGCACATTTCTTCTCGATACCATCAGACTACTCGGCAGCTCAAGTAGCTGAGTTATTCTTCAGGGAAGTCTTCAGGTTACCATTATCAGTGATCGAGATAGCAAATTCACGAGTGCCTTTTGGCAAGAGCTGTTCAGATTGGTAGGGACCGAACTGGCTACAAGTACGAGTTATCATCCCCAGAGTGACGGGCAAACAGAAATAGTCAACAAGTGGATCGAGGGATATCTGAGGAACTATGTAGCAGGGCAGCAGCGAACCTGGATCAAGTGGCTACACTTAGGGGAGTATTGCTACAACACTACTTATCATATGTCTATTAGGATGACTCCTTTTTAAGGCACTATATGGTTACGAGGCATTGGACTATGCAGATTTGGCATTTGGAGACAGTAGGGCTCCTAAGGCTAAGGATTGGATATAGGACAGTCAGGACATCCTGAAAATACTGAAGGAGAATTTGCAGACAGCACAGAATCAACAAAAGATGTATGCCGACAAACACAAGATTGAGCGGAGCTTCGAGGTAGGGGATTTGGTATACTTAAGGCTCCAGCCTTACAGACAGTCCTCACTTAAGAAGAAAGGAGCAGAGAAGTTAAAACCCCGCTTCTATGGACCCTACAAGATAATCCGGAAAGTGGGAGAGGTAGCTTATGAACTAGAACTTCCTCAGGAAAGCAAAATTCACAACGTATTTCATGTATCTAGCCTAAAGAAAACCCTTGGTCAACACATTGCTCCATCCACAGAATTGCCTCCTGTAGATGATGAAGGACTGCTGATACTGATTCCCGAATGGATCATTCAGACTAAAGAGAGGAAGCTCAGGAACAGGGTAATCAAGGAATACTTAGTTCAATGGAAGGAACTACCGCCAGAAGATGCCACCTGGGAAGGTGAACAGGTATTGCAGCATCCCAGTTTGAAGTTGCTTGAGGACAAGCAATTTCGAGCGGGGAGGACTGTAATGTCCTCTTCCAGTTAGGCCTTAAGGCCCAAAACCGCTAACCTATGTGATTCCTGTGGGTTTGAGCGATTACTGACAGCTAGGGAATCAGATAAGGATTGATGCCAACCGTAGAAGATCTAGGGCATCAAGTGGTCAAGAAGGGCCACCGGGGCCAAAGGCCACCCTCGTGCATGCCATCCCAGCATTATTTTAATGATGCATGCACTATTTAAGTCTCCCTCCGCATG
>LPNX010172705.1:327255-366950 GCA_001517045.1 Pseudotsuga menziesii
TTCCACTGGAAACCTTGAAAAACACAAAGGGATTATGAACATAGCTAAGAGGACAAACCTTTGCATTTATTGGACCATTGACTATACACCTACGTAGACTCCGCTCCTCTCAATTATCCTATACAAATGCCAAGTGGTATGCCATGATTTTGACTCATGATTATGAGATACATTTCAATATTTGATGTCATTCTGTATTGGTTTTCCACTTCTGAATCCTCAATTGGATAACTATCAAGGTTTAGGATTTAGTATTGACTCTGAAGTTTGATGTATCATTTTTTATTTGGCATCCACTACATCATATATATATATGGTGTTTTCCTATATTTATGTGCCAATGTGTTTATTTGATGTTGTTCGTTTTTTATACATTTTAAAAATTGAAAAAAAAACATTTTGTATTTTTAATGCTTGCCACGATTTGCCGATTTTTTTAATTTGTTTGTTGATGTTGCCAAGAAGTTGTATTTTGGACTCCTTGACGATTTTTTGTCGACGCCAATTTTTTCCACAATATTTAAAACCCTTCCATCACCTATACTACTACAAAGACCTCAAGTTTTGCTAGGGCTAACTCTTCAAATCACCTTTGTGCCCTCATTGCCATAAGCCAAGCAAATTCTATCTAGGAAAGCCCCCCTTGATTTGGAGAAGAGCCAACTGGAAGTGTAAGGAGGTAGTTATCAAGGTGACAGTGGGTAACACTTCT
The DNA here is from genome assembly GCA_001517045.1 of Pseudotsuga menziesii. Classification (NCBI taxonomy): domain Eukaryota; kingdom Viridiplantae; phylum Streptophyta; class Pinopsida; order Pinales; family Pinaceae; genus Pseudotsuga; species Pseudotsuga menziesii. The sequence continues at coordinate 327,968 of LPNX010172705.1, forward strand.
AGGTTGCAGTTGGGTAAGCCATGTTCTTTGGGGCTTTAACTACACCTATTAGTTCATGTTGTAACACCGTGACTTCTCAATGTTCTGCAGTTGGGTTTTAAGACTTCAAACTTGTAGATTGTTTTGCAAACAATTTTGGACTTGCAACACCCACAGCCTTGCATCTGCAACCCTTTTGCAAGGCACCACAAATTAGGCTTGCACTGTAGCCAACCTGCAATTCAAGCTTCTGGCTCTACAAAGAATAGGTCCATTTGTAGACTGTAGACAACTCAAAACCAAAATATAGCTAATGCTTGCAGAAGCCTATCAGCATTGGCCTAAATACAATGTTATCAACTCTGATCAGCCTAACTTAAGGCTCAATATTTGGTGAATCATAACACATTTTTTCCTTTAATCTCAATAGCAAGCATAATACCTTAGTGGAGATCTATAATGTAGGATTATGGCAGTTCACAAAATTATGAGAATGGAGAGCTATTTTCAATGGCTTTGCAAGAGAATGCACAACATGCTAGATGACTGAGTCCCCACCCATGGGCTTATTGTGCACAAACTAGCAACCCTTGGATTGCAAGGAGAAATCGACTGCTAACCTAGCGAAACCTTGGGACATTATGCCTAAGTATCACATGGGCAAGGTCCTCTCTCTTTAGGTTTCCTAGGTCCACCTAAGTAGACCCATACTAACCACGAGAGGTGTCCCCAACCAAGTTTATCTGAGTACCTTCCGAAAGATACTAGCTTTCCCATAGTACTTCACCTGATCGATTTTGTAGGAAAACAGTGTGCCTAGAGAATTAACAAAAGGTCTAAAAATATGGCACACTGTGGGTGAGCTAAGGGGATTTTAAATGTGAGTAATGTAAATACCCCCTAGATGAAAGATGGTTAGAGTAACTTAAAGAGATGGAAAGGTTAAAAAGCAACCTACCCTAAGATAAACTTTAACACTGCTTTATATCTAGGCTAGGTGATTACAGATTGTCTCTGAGGGATTAAAAATTTAAATGTGCCTAGAATATGTGAAATGTGAATCAAAATTTGTTTGTGTTAGATCTAAATTGATACCAGCTTCGATTTAAGGTGCAATCTAGTTGGATTTCTCAAGGAGTATGATTAGATTGGTGAATGTTTGTACTTTGTCATCAAATATTGCTGGTCCAGGGTTATGAAAGTCTCACGCTTAGGTTGCTTGATAGTTTAATAAATTCCGAGTGTAAAAGCATACAACAGCAAACAATAAAATGCACACTAAGCTAAGCAAACAAGACTAGACTATATGCAATGCAATGTTTTTTATTCAGTGTCTTTCCTATTGTTTTCTATGTTAAACTAGATTCAAATATGTTTTTTTTTATGAGATTCACTTTAGATGCAGATTTGCCTAAGGAAACAAAATGCTCTAGCCTACAAATGCAAGCAAACCTTGTGGCCGAAGAGAAATTTGAAAGACTGGAAGAAAAACTAGAAATGAGTACCCGACCATGTGCCTTGCACCTTTTGGGTGATGAAGTTGACTCGGCCCTCCTCTATAGCACTCTGATGGATAAATGCCTAGCACCCTAGAAGCTACGGACAGTCCACAAAACCCTTCCAAGCTAAAGTTCTCCCTTTAAACCCTTTCGCTCCAACATGCATCTAGTCAAATTGTGACAAGGAAGTCACTATGACAGTCCAAATCAACAATGCTCAGTCACCCACAAGTTAGTAATTATTTATTGGACAAGAGAAACAAAATATGAACTAGAGGATTGCTCAATCTATTCTAAATTCCATTCCTTACTTAAGATCTTAGAGGTTACTAACAATCTAAGATTCAAAACCATATATGAGAAGAACCATGAACAATATTACCTTAGCTAAGAATAGACATTACCATCAAATCTCCATAAGAAAGCAAGAGTCAAAATCACAACACACTAAGGACAATATGTACACAGGAAATTTTCTGCAAAAGATACAACTCTATTCTCATTCCATAAATCGACCCCATAAATGGGGGCGCACTCTCTCTTTTATAACTCAAGAGGAGAGAAAAACCCTAATGACAAAGAGATAGATGGTTGAGATCTTCATTTGAGTCTCATTTCCCCATAAACAGTTCAAATTACATCTTTAATTCTTGACTTTATAAGTGGCCAAGTCGCCCTCCTCAAGTGGGGCGCACTTTTGCTGAGTGGACTCTTTGTGGGCCACAAAATGCTGATGTAGATCACAAAAATGCTGAGTGAGAATGATAAAGATGCCAAGATGATATGAAGTGCTGAGTTGGAAGGCTGAAGCATGAATAGATGGTTGAAAATTGAGCAACTCCACTGCCCTCTAGAAGAAGTGCATCCCTCCTCAGGTCGACTTGTTGAGTGGGGGGCCCAAAACATGTGTAATCTTCTCTCAAAATGTTGATTGATCATCCTTGTCATATTTGACAAAGACCCACTTAGCCAAATCAGCCATAATATCTTCTTTTTTATTGGCTTAATTTTCACTCAGACATACTTGGGCCATTTTTAAATCAAACCTTAAAAGGTCTGATTAATAATTGCCTATTAATCCAATTTTGATAAAATCACGAGTAATACGTTGGAGAAATGCCTTTGATGATGCCTATAAATAATATACCAATCAATCTCATGTGAAGATCTGATCTGAATGGGCCATTTGCACTCTCATCCAAATTATTAAAACTAGGTTTAGGCATTTTTAATCTGAAACTTAGGAAAATACATTAATGTTTGCCTATTAGTACATATATGCATAAAACCAAGTTTGAAAAATCAAATTTGCTTCCAAAATTTTCAATCAACTAAATAATGATTACAAGAGTGTATGTTGTGCTGGCTTGTCCTGTTGACCAAGTCAAATTGCCTCTTTGACCAAGTCAAACTGTTGAAAAAGTCAACTTTAGTCAAAGTTGGTCAAGATTATCCAATGAATCTATGGACCTTTGTATGCCTTTGGAAGCGGGATTTGTTGACTTATATGCCTTAGAATGATGAAATATTTGAAGTATAAACTTACATACAATGATTGTTCATATGCCTCGTCACATAGCTTAAAACATAGATCATGCTACATAAGTTTCATACAAAGTGTGAGGTTAGTGTTTTATGAACATATCAAAATCAAATCAACATCAAAACCTTTACAAAGACTAATTCTCCTTTCGATGAAGTGGATGGATAGTCCAGGTGGTTTGCTCAAGTGAGGATTAGCCAAGGTTAACTGATTTACTCAAAATAAGGGAAAGGGGAAAGCCTCTATGATATTCACCACTAGTGCATACAATAGCGGATGTGCCTTATCAAATGGTTGTTGTGTAATGAGATACTTCTCGTTTTGACCCTAGCAAGCCTCCCTTCATTCTTTTCTCTTTTGATCTTTCCTTTTTGTCCTTTTCTTTCTTTTTCTTTTGATACTTTTCTCTTTTTGCTCTTATATTTGGATAACAATTGGAAGGTATTGGCCTTGGATACCTTTTAGGTACCAATGATGACACGGCCTTAACCCCGCTGCCAATGACTGTCCGTAGGCCCAACAAAGTTGCCGCAGTAATGCTTGGTGAGAACAAATAGGCTTAACCTCTTAATTCAAGGAGTACCTACCCTTCCAACTATTAATCATTTTCATGATACATAACATAGGGTGACTTGTTTCGAATCTAGGAAGAGGATTGCTCAATGGTGACTCTTCTTGTTCAGTAGCAGTTAGTCTCATGGTTTTACAAGTGAGCCTCCTAACCCATCGCAGGATTCATTACAACACAAGCAAGGACGAGACACAAGGAAGACAGGGAGGTAATCATGGTGAAGGGGACACAAGGGGGAACGTCAAGAGTCAATCTGTCAACCTTTAGCCATTTGGATTTTGAGATCAAGGTGAAGTGCTATGGAGATTGTTGAAATATTGTAACTTCAAAGGATATTCTAAATGTATTTTACTGATGAAACCCAAGGGAGATGTTATTATTCCTCCGTCGGGGTGGTACTATTGTAATTGGTCATCATAAAGTCATGAGGTAAAGCCTCCATTGTGTGTCGGGTCTTTAGCACCCTAATAAATAATATAATATATTGTTTCGAGTCTTCCCATGAGAAGTCGGCCCAGACAGTTTAGTGGGGCCGACTTGGTTAGGGTAAAAGTGAGTTGACTCAATGTGTATAAATAGAGGAGCCGTGCCACTCATTATAACACAGACTCACTCACTTCTGTAGCGCATAGAAGAGAGAGAGAGACTTATCTGCAAGGAGGAGAATATTTGTTTTGGGGTTTTATCTTATACATCTTATACAGAGGAAGTTTTGTTGGGTTTTCTTCCCCTTGAGGGCCTCCCAGGATAAATGTTGTGTTGATCTTGTGATTGTGTTTCTTTCATTGATTCTGCATATGCTATTGCTGTGAATTTGTGATGAACACTAACGATATCTAGTCTAGCATATAAAATCTTAACATGGTATCAGAGCTAACCTGATTAGAACAACTTTCGCAAGGTGAAATTCTCTCTCCTCCTCTCCGAAAGAAATTAGGATTTCTACAAAAGTTGGAGTTTTGAAGATCTACTTGCATAGAAATTTGTGCCCTCTTAGAGCACTTCTATTGAGCCCAAGATTGAAGTTCTTGGGTAATTGAAGCTTTGGGAAAGCCAAACCCTAGTTTGGCCCTGAACCAGAAAGCAGCAGAAAACCAAAACCAGAAATTCTGTTGAGTTGCAACCTCGCAAGTAGGATTTGAAGGGTGAAGATTTGGGATCTCCAGAAATCAGTTGGACCAACCAACTCGCCTCAATCAAGCACATCTATTGGTAAGGTCAGCCTCCTGTTTTGATAAATTTCATTTTTTAGTGACCTACTGGACAAGATGGCCCCAAGCACTAAGCTTGAGGACAAATTGGAAAGCATAGAAAACTTCTCAGCTTGGAAGTATAGGATTGGTCTTATTCTAAAAGAGAATGGCCTTGAGAAGTACATCAAGGATGAGATTGCAGAACCTAAAGAAGACGAACCTAAGGAGAAGCATGAATAAGACCTAATCAAGGCAATGAGGATCATTGTTGATTCTATTAAGGATAACTTGATCCCTCAAGTGTCATCTATGAAGACACCTAAGCAAATGTATGATGCACTTTCCAGAATGTATGAGGGAAGGAACATCAACAGAAAGATGAATCTGAGATCTCAACTGAAGAGCACCAAGATGAGAAAAGGAGAGTCTAATCCAAGATTACTTCACAAGGGTCTCTCAATTCAGAGAACAACTAAGTGCTATTGGAGACACCCTTGATGAGGATGAACTAGTTATGACTGCTCTCAATGGTCTCACTAGACCTTGGGACTCATTCATTCAGACTCTGTGCGCCAAAAAAGAAAGTATGAAGTTTGACATAGTATGGGAAGATTGCATACAGGAATAAGCTAGAGTAGCCAATAGAGAAGCTCTCCTCATAGAAGATGATCAAGGTCTATCCACCCATACTAAAGGAAGAAAACAATCAAACTTCAAGAAGAGTAATCATAAACCTTCAAAGAAGAAGTTTCAGAAGAAGAAGGATTACTCAAAGTATCAATGCTACAACTATCATAAGATAGGACACCTTGCCAGAGAGTGTCCATCACCAAAGAACAACAACAACAACAAGAGACATCATGCTCATCTAGCTGAAGATGAGGATGAAGAAGAAAGACCTCTAAAGAGACTAACTAGAGGTGAAGATGTAAAAAAATGTGTGTTCTTCTTTGTTCTCTCTGGGTCTGTGACACTTGGAGAAGACACATGGCTTATTGATAGTGGTGCTTCAAAGCACATAAAAGGGAAGAAGCAAACTCTGTCAAGACTTGAAGAAAAGAACTCTCCCCAGAAGGTATCATTGGGAGATGACTATCAATATCCCATCAAAGGTATTGGTGAATCAAGCTACAAGCTTGACTCTGGAACTTCCATGAAGTTGAAGGAAGTACTGTATGTACCAGGTTTGAAAAAGAACCTACTTTCCATCTCTACTCTAGATAAGAAAGGATATAGAGTTGCTTGTATAGATGGACAAGTACTTATGTGGTCCAAAGGAAAGACACTTGAAGATGTTGTAGTCATTAGAGAAGAAGAAGGAGGACTGTACAAGCTCAAAGGACATCCAGAGACAGCCCTTATCCATGAGACTACCAGCTCAAGTGAACTATGGCATAGGAGACTTGCTCACATCAACTACAAAGAATTGCCCTCTGTGAGCAAGGTGGTAACAGGGTTACCAGATCTGAAGATCGAACATGAGGGAACTTGCAAAGAATATGCAAGAGGAAAGAACATCAAGAATCCCTTTCCGAAAAGTGAAACAAAGACTAAAGGTTCATTGGAACTAATTCATTGTGATGTATGTGGTCCTATGCCCTCCATATCCTTAAGTGGATATGAGTACTATGTCACATTTATTGATGATTATTCAAGAAAGACTTGGATATACTTCTTCAAAAACAAGAGTGAAGTGTTCAGGAAATTCAAGGAATTCAAAGACTTGATAGAGAACCACTCAGAAAAGAGAATCAAGACACTGAGATCAGATAATGGTGGTGAATACACTTTAAAGGAATTTGAAGCATTATGTAAGGAGGCAGGAATCAAGAGGGAACTAACCACTCCCTATAATCCCCAACATAATGGTGTTGCGGAAAGAAAGAATAGAACCAGTATAGATCCATCTTAACTATGGCTCTACTAAGCACCGAGAGGGATCAAGTTCTCTTGAGGTGCAAACCCTTTTTAATTTACAAAATGTCTAATAAGTATTCCTACTTGGAAGGGAAATGACCAACTTGCTTAAGTAATTTCAAAATAGGGTAAATACCAGTAGAAGAATGAGATGAGTCACATTATTAATCATATAATCAAATAGTTTTCCAAAAATTGCTTTACTTGTCTTTTTTTTAAACTAATAATGAATATTAAGAGTAATTAATGAGTAAAATAATCCATATAAAATTTTAAAATCTAGATTTATTGGAATTTGAAAAACATTTTACCATCAAATCAAGATTTTAAACATTTATCCAAATGTTTTTTCAGAAATGACTTGTTTTTCTCTATAACTAAAAATGAACATTACATGTTAGGGTTAACCTTGACTTCGGAATGAGTAAGGATGTAAGTGGTTTAAGGCACATGGTTTTAGTGGCCTGTGGTTTCTTGCTAGTTGTATTTGCATTAAAAAACCCTTATAAATATGGTTGTAATATTTCATTGTAATGGCTGCTATTATTCTGTAATTTATTTCTATCACATATTTAATTCTTAACATTATGTTTGCTTAGGTTTCAAGTCAACTAAATTTTAAATTGAAATTTGATATATAATTACATAAATGTGTTTTATTTTTTTTGTAATAAGCCAACATGTTATAAGTTTTTTTATTATTTACTTTTTATTATTATTATTTTTATTGAGCCTACATGTGCCACGTGAGCGTTACAGACGGGACACATCTCACCCATTTGAGCTATAGAAAGCACCTCTCGGCGCAATCATCATGGAAGCAGTGAAGACCATGCTTCATGACCAAGACCTCCCTATGCACCTATGGGCTGAAGCAGCAAGAACAGTCATATATGTGCAGAATAGATTATCTCACAGTGCTCTTGGATTCAAGACTCCTGAAGAGATGTATACCGTAAAGAAACCTGAAGTGAGCCATCTCAAGATATTTGGTTGCCCAGTATATGTACATTTTCCGAAAGAGAAGAGAACCAAACTGGATCCTTCTGGAAAGAAGGGAATATTTGTTGGATATTGTGAAGTCTCCAAAGCCATCAAGATATACATCTCAGGATTCCATCATATCGAGATTAGTAAGGATGTAACATTTGATACAGAGTCAGCTCTTAAGAAATCTAGGTGGTGTCAGCTTGAAGAAGTACATGAAGAGGATATACCTCCCAGAATGATAGAAGTTGAACCCTCACCTGAAATAGTGGCGTCGAAAAATCATGACATGCTAGAACCTCAAGGGCCCCCTACTATGGATATCTCTCGAAAGAGAAAACCTACTTGGGTAAAAGAAATCATACAAGAAGCATAAAGATATGGAGCTCCAGAAGGCTCCACAAGAACCAACAAAAGATCAAAGCCATATTCTAGTTATGTATCTTTGATGTGTGATCTTGTAGATCAAGAACCCACCAGCTATGAGGAAGTTGCACAAAAGAAAGAATGGGTTGATGCAATGACAGAAGAATACCAGTCGATCATGAAGAATGATGTTTGGGATATTGTTCCCAAACCAGAAAACAAAAGTGTGGTATCTTTGAAATGGATCTACAAAATAAAACATGATGTTGATGGAAGTATTGAAAAGTACAAAGCAAGATTTGTGGCTAGAAGATTATCTCAAAAAGAGGGGATCGATTATGAAGAGACATTTGCTCCAGTAGCAAGGTACACTTCCATCAGAACCATCATGGCACTTGCCTCCATGATGAAATGGGACTTACACCAGATGGATGTAAAGACGACCTTCCTTGATGGTGTGATTGAGGAAGACGTTGAAGTCGAAGACAGAGCGACTCATGTATGCAAGTTGAAAAAGGCTCTGTATGGACTGAAGCAAGCTCCTAGAGCTTGGTATGGTAGAATAGACAGCTTCTTGATGAGTTTGGGCTTTACCAAGAGTCAAGTCGATCCTAACCTTTATATGAAGATTATGGATGATGAACCTGTCATATTATTATTGTATGTGGATGATCTATTTTTTACTGGAAACGAGGAACAAATCACAAGTTACAAGAAGAAGCTAGATGAAGAATTCAAGATGAAAGATCTTGGATTGATGCATTATTTCCTAGAGATTGAAGTGTGGCAAAGCCCAGAAGGAATCTTTCTGAATCAAGGAAAGTATGCAGTAGAAATCTTGAAAAAAATTGATATGTTGGATTGTAAAACCACTGCCACACCCATGGACACCAACCTGAAGTATTTGTCTGATGAGACATCAGAACTAGTGGACAAGACTCAATACAGACAGATCATTGGGTCATTAATGTATCTAACGAACACAAGGCCAAATATATGCTTTGTTGTGAACACCTTGAGTCAGTATCTAGTTAAACCTAGACAAGTTCACCTGCTAGCTACAAAGCATGTGATAAGGTACCTAAAAGGTACGATTGATTTGGGACTTTACTATGGGAGAGATCATGACTACAAATTATATGGATATACGGATTCAGATTGGGCAAGAAGTGCCGCAGACAGGAAGAGCACCTCAGGTGGATGTTATTGTCTAAGATCTGCCATGATCTCATGGTTTAGTAAAAAACAGTCCAATGTTGCTCTCAGTACAGCTGAAGCAGAGTACATTACAGCTTGCTCCAGTTGTTGTGAAGCGATATGGCTTCGAAAGCTGATGTTAAGAATATTTTACATGGAATTGGGCACCACAGTAATTCTTTGTGACAACCAGAGTTGTATAAAGATGACAGAGAATCCGATGTTCCATGACAAATCAAAACACATAGAAATCCAATTTTTATATAAAAGATATGGTGCAAAAGGGAGCTATCAAGCTCCAGTATGTGAGTACCAATGAGAAAGTTGTTGATGTACTGACCAAGCCTCTATCTTGAGTGAAGTTTGAATATTTTTGTGACAAGCTTGGTGTAGTTCGAAAAGACCTTCCTCGCAAGGAGGAACCATGATGGAACTACAAATGATGAACATATGGACCTTCTTCGAAAAGGAAGATCAAGTCGAAGACATGAACCCTCCTTGGACAAAGGGGGAGCAGGTTGATAATATGGAACTTCCCAAGGAAGGGGGAGGAGTAATGATGAGACTGACATCGGTGATGGATGATAGTGATGATGATGAAGGTCTGACATTCACTTGTGGACGATAGTATCCTCTCTTGAGGATGGCAAGTATAACACTCTGTGCATGAGATATTAATCTTGTCTATTGATCTAGGAACAAAGAATCAATCTCATCAAAAATTAATCAACAAATAACTCATCAAATGGTGTAATCGGTCTACAGAATGAGTAGTCGCTCTGTATAATCAAACGAAAAGAATGATAATACAATACAATGTCATGCTACAAGCATGAATGAATGAGCAGTTCGAATCCTCAAGGAGGTCATTCGAATTGAATGAGTGAGTCTAGCTTAACTGAATGTAAGCCATAGTCAACACTCCAGTTAACCACTGATCAAAACCCTAATTGACTCAACTGAGCCCTATCAGAAGTCGGAGTGCAATAAATGACTGAGTCTCAACTGAAAGAGATCAGACACATGTCATAGCAAGCCAACCATCAAGTGCTAGCGCTTCAATGACTCCAATGAACCCTGATGAGGTTAACTGAAGTTGAACTAAATATTAGAAGTTGGTGGAGGCGCCCCTGTTGACTCCAGTTCATTAATTAATCATCAATTAATCAATTAAATGAAAGGAGACGCCTTCACTGCCCTGTTTAACTGATTGTAACCATCAATTAGCAATTAGGTGCATTAATATCACTCAGATCACCCCCGAAGTGCTCCAGTTAGCCTCCCCGAATGTAGAAGAAAGCTAAGTTATCCTCTTTGACTGAAGGTAGGCGTGGGTGTGACTAGATGATGTCAATTAATGCTCCACTGATGTCAATTTATGTCAATAATACTTAGGATAGTGGTTTTACTATGCCAATTTAACCAAAAAGAGTGTGTATGGTGGTAAATGTCTCCAACACCCCCCCTTAAGCTATACTCAGGAGGAGTTAGAAAACATAAATGCATAAAAAAGCTAGGGCCCCGGCAACTAAGGCCATAGGTCACCCTGTACAATAAATTAACTGCTTAATATAACCAAGGAAATGGGGAAAACCTCATGGGAAAAATACCCCCCCTCAAACTATGTAGTAAATCAAGAATTGGTTCTTCTATGCAGCAGCATCCTGAGACTGTGCATGTGAACCTCTGAATCCAAACTAAATGAATATGTCTGGAGGAATCTTCCACTTTGGAAGAAGAACAATGCACTCAACTGAATCAGAAATATAAACAGTTGTACGGTGAAAACTGGACCCATGTAGAGTAGCTGAAATCATCTGAAAAGAGAGCAAAGGTTCTTGAGGATTTGAACCATGTGTGGAACACTCAAGAAACTGATATGTTGCAGCCTTGAACAGCAAACCATGAGTGGTAAAATCAGCCCCAAATCTTAGGAGTAAGTGTCCAAGCGGATGCAGAATGTCTTCCTCTTTACTAGTTCTGTGAGGAGATGAGCATGTGACCAAAGGTAGAGAAGCCCTGGAACTGTGGAGAGTGAATGCTTGAGCTCCATAATCTGATATAGCTTCTGAAATAGCTAATGAATCACATAATAAAATATCAGCAACCTCATATGAGGAAACTAACACCAAATCCCCATCAGCGGTTTTGAAGAGAAAGTGCGGTACTTGATTTTTCACACCGGAATTGGTGAGAGCAGCTACAAGCATGGATGAAAGCTCTTGGATTTTAAAATATGAACAAAATAATATCAGATCAGAATGTAAATCAAATCTAAATAAGTTCACAACAGATCCAAAACTGTGAAATGAAATCAAATCCCCAGCAGTAGTTTTGTAGGAGACTTATGGTACTTGTTTCTTCACACCATTGATGAGAACAGCTACAAGCAGTACTAAAGGTTTATGAACATGAAATTTTGAACTAAGAAATATCAGATCAGATCCAAATAAGATCACATCAGATCCAATAAGGTTCATATCAGATCCAAAAGTATGGTCAACCGAGACAGTGGATGCACGGTTGTCTTTTTCTTCAAAATTCTGAATTTTGGTGCATGCAATCCTGCAGGATTTTGCTGGAAGATCTAGATCATGGGGAGCGAATGTGTCACTCTTATAATCTGATATTTCTTCCAAAATATCCAAGTTTTTACATATTTGCACACCAGCAACAACATTAGAGGAAGAAAAATCAAATTTCTCTTTATTTTCGGAAGCAATTAGTGGTAAATTTTGCACAGAATTCAAAGGAAAAGCACCGGTGAATGTTTGCATGGAGGTGCAACAGTATTTTTCTTCAATATCAGAGATCCGAATGTCTTCTTCTGTTTCAGCAATATGAGGAGATGAGATATCAGAGATCTCATGAACTTCCGAAGCATCAGGAGAAGGAGTCACTGCATGGAGACTTTCTTCAATTCGAATTGAATGTGTAGAAGATTCTGCTTCATCTTCATCTTGAACAACTTCATCAGAGAGAGTAGAGGCTGAGAATTTTGAGTAAAGAACTCTTGTGGTGCTGGATGTGATCTCCAAAGTGCTATTATGATCCTCATTGTGCTTGCCAAAGGTTCTGTCCAATTTTGCCCAGAGATCCTTTGGGTATTCAGCAGAACCAATAAAGTAGCGCAAGCTAGGAGAAAGGGCCAGACATATTGCTCCAAAAGCTCTATCACCGTCATTTAGCCAGTCATTATCATTCTCATAAGACTCTTTTCCAAGTCAAATAGACACCTCATAGAGACCCCGTCTCTTCAGAGATGCAATCATCTTCAACTTCCATTTCGAATAGCTTGTGAATGGGGTGAGAAGAGGGATTGATGAGTCCATTCAAAGTTGTACCTGTTAAAACCTGCAAATCAAAACAAAAAGGGCACCGTAAGGTCAAACAGCCTGCACATTTTAGGCTTTCATCACACCGAGCATAGTCAATCAAGCAAGCTTGAACAAGAAGTTCTTTACTTGGGGTATTAAGTGGTAAGCCTTGGCTTCTGGTGCAGTGCTGGATTTTTGAGCTATTGTTCAATTTTCATGCAGAAATCTGTCAAAAAGCTTGTTTTTGAGATATAGAGCTTCGTCCTGATGTAAGCTATGGTACCATATTAATCTTGTCTATTGATCTAGGAACAAAGAATTAATCTCATCAAGAATTAATCAACAAATAACTCATGAAATGGTGTAATCGGTCTACAGAATGAGTAGCCGCTCTGTATAATCAAATGAAAAGAATGATAATACAATACAATGTCATGCTACAAGCATGAATGAATGAGCAATTCAAATCCTCAAGGAGGTCATTCGAATTGAATGAGTGAGTCTAGCTTAACTGAATGTAAGCCATAGTCAACACTCCAGTTAACCACTGATCAAAACCTTAATTGATTCAACTGAGCCCTAACAGAAGTCTGAGTGCAATAAATAACTGAGTCTCAACTGAAAGAGATCAGACACATGTCATAGCAAGCCAGCCATCAAGTGCTAGCGCCTCAATGACTCCAATGAACCCCAATGAGGTTAACTGAAGTTGAACTGAGCATTAGAAGTTGGTGGAGGCACCCCTGTTGACTCCAGTTCATTAATTAATCATTAAATAATCAATTAAATGAACGGAGGCGCCTTCACTGCCCTGTTTAACTGATTGTAACCATCAATTAGCAATTAGGTGCATTAATATCACTCAGATCACCCCCGTAGTGCTCTAGTTAGCCTCCCTGAATGTAGGAGAAGGCTAAGTTATCCTCCTTGACTGAAGGTAGGCGTGGGTGTCACTGGATGATGTCAATTAATGCTCCACTGATGTCAATTTATGTCAATAATACCTAGGATAGTGGTTTTACTAGGCCAATTTAACCAAAAAGAGTGTGTATGGTGGTAAATGTCTCCAACATGAGAGTGGTCCTTTCTAAGGATGGCCTTGCAAATGCTACTCTCGCATGGAGAGTACCCACATTCAATTATGGATTCCGTAGAATAACACTAGCTCAGGAGTGGTCCTAACCTCAGTGGTATGGATGCTCTACGATGAGTCCTCGCGGACGACGAGACTGACATTTTGTATGTAGTCGAGATCTACTCTGCAGACAATACTCTTGTATGGAGAGTATGCCTACATTCATATGTAGATTCCATAGAAAAACACTCACTTAGGAGTGGTCCTAACCTTAGTGGTATGGATGCTCTATGATGAGTCCTCACGGACGTCGTAGTATAACACTCACTTGGGAGTGGTCCTAACCTCAGTGGTATGGATGTTCTACGATGGGCCGACATTTATATGCGATCGAGATATGTTATGCAGACAATACTCTTGCTTGGAAGAGTATGCCTACACGAAAGTGTAGATACCGTAGTATAACACTCACTTGGGAGTGGTCCTAACCTTAGTGGTATGGATGGTCTACGATAAGTCCTCACGGAAGATATGGCCTGCACCGGGTGCAGTCGAGATCTACATTTAGTTGTAGACGATTCAGCTAATCGATTTCATGGATCAGGCTGATGGAGGATTGCATCATCCTTGGACTTATGTCCAAAATTGATCGAGATTGATCATCCCGCAAATAGATCATGTGTACTGCAAGTAGCGTGGCGACGAAGGGTCAAGTAGATTGAAGTGTGGCTACAAAGGATCGAAAGGATCAAAGTGCTACTGCAAAAGGAGCGAAAGGAGCGAAGTGTTGCTACAAGGGATTGAGAAGATCGAAAGACTGCGACAAAAGATCGAAGTGCTGCTGCAAAGGATCAAGAAGATCAAAGTGCTGCTGCAAAGGATCAAGAAGATCGAAGTGCTACTACGAAGGATCGAAAGGTTGAAGCGTTGTTGCAAGAGGATCAAGTGATTGTATGATGCAGAAGATGAAGAGTAACTGTTTCGGTTACTAATTGTGAAAACTTCCTATGACATATAGATATATTACCTCGATATTGCTGAATGTATGTCTCTCTGTTCTCCTATAGTCTATGATGATGTTGTCAGTAGAATAACCTTCTCGTTAAGGGGGAGTGTTGAAATATTGTAACTTCAAAGGATATTCTAAATGTATTTTACTAATGAAACCCGAAGGAAATGTTATTATTCCTCCGTCTGGGTGGTACTATTGTAATTGGTCATCACAAAGTCATGAGGTAAAGCCTGCATTGTGTGTCGGGTCTTTAGCACCCTAATAAATAATATAAATATCGTTTTGAGTGTTCCCAAGAGAAGTCGGCCCAGACAATTTGGTGGGGCCGACTTGGTTAGGGTAAAAGTCAGTTGACTCAATGTGTATAAATAGAGGAGTTGTGCCACTCATTATAACACAGACTCGCTCACCTGTGTAGCGCATAGGAGAGAGAGAGAGACTTATCTGCAAGGAGGAGAATACATATTTTGAGGGTTTATCTTATACATCTTATACAGGGGAAGATTTGTTGGATTTTCTTCCCCTTGAGGGTTTCCCAGGATAAATGTTGTGTCGATCTTGTGATTGTGTTTCTTTCAGTGATTCTGCATATGCTACTGCTGTGAATTCGTATTGAACACTAATGATATCCAGTCTAGCATATAAAATCTTAACATAATCCATGAAGTGGTATGGAGATGAAGGTAAGGTCAAGTGTCGAGCCAAAGGAGAGTTATAATCCATGCAAAAACGAAGAGCTGTTAGATAATGATGTGTACATAAAACAACAATTTATACTCAGTATTAGCCTATGAAACATTTCTACAAGCCATACTTATCCGAATCAATCATTGTGAAGTAACATGAAAACATCCTATAATACATCATCAATCCAAGGCATAATCCATAAAATCAATCCTCAGGCATGACATGGCATCATATCAGTACATAGCATGGCATCATCTCAAGGCATAATATGGCATCAACTGCTGGAAATCTCATAATTGATCATATCTGCATGTACTGAACTCTGAGTCTCAGCCTGATCTCTGAAGCAAATATATGGGCAAAAATCTCCATACATAACATGGTATAACAGGGCCTATTGACTAGGGTTAGACAAGTGGCTCTGGCTCATTTAGCAATCCACCCAATGCATTAAATGGGGCAAAAGACATTGATCCAAATAATGACTTTGATTTTTTGTTTATTGTCTACTAGATTAAAAACTCTAGCCTATTTTCATTTCGTAAATTTGCAATTGGAACATGGTAAATGTAAATTTTGTTATTTGAAAATTAATACTATACAGTATCACTTTTTTAGAGTTGGAACTTACTTTACCTATTGCACAAAAATCCATAGATGTCTGTAATATGATGCATTACGTACATGAATATGATTATTTATATTTGGAATTTGTTTATTTATTTCAAATTTTGTAGCTCTATTTCTTGTACCCAAAACCCTCTGAGCCCATTACTATTTTCCCTTTCTCTTTCTTACTTCCCCTTTTTGGTAACAAAGGAGATGTTCATGGGAGCTAACATTGCATTCTATAAACACTTATCTGAAACATTCCCAACTAGTAGAAACTTGAGAACGTCAACAGTGTAACTGTAGTTCAAAATGGTGCAGAATGCTTATCTCAAATGTACAATACAACACATTCTCACTTCCATCACCATGGAAGTAAATGCCATCAAGTATACTCTGTGTTTGAACTTGAGATCAGGTGAACTATGGTTTTGCTTAAATCTGCAGGTATGACTATATAAAAGGTGTGAAAACAAACTCTAGAAAGAAACTATGCTTCCCTGTAATATTTCTTTATTTGTTTCAGCTAAATCTGAAAGTAGAGATGAAATATACGCACATGCTTTGGACATATAATTCATAACAAGACATGTCTATTCTCTTAAAATGAAATTTGAATAGTTGTGCCATTCCCAGCATCGCACAATTTAACCCAAAGGAGTAGTAAACTTAACGACTTACCAATCCCTTCTCGTACAGACAAGCTTGGTCTGATTACATCTCTTGAATTGATAAGGAATATGTCTCCAATATATAGATGGTTTGTAGGAACATATACACAGAAAAGCTCCTCTTCACACACATCATTCTGAGAATCAGAGCAGGAACAAAATACACATGTTTCATATAACCAACAAAATGAATTTATCCTCGCAATTCAGAATATACAAACGACAAAATGAAAAGTCTATTGTCTTGTGAAGAAACAGGTATTCAAGTTTAGGAAATGAAACTATCCTTCACAAACAACAAAATTTTATGTATCTGGTAGCGGTTGGACAATAAAGAATATACCAGGCATTGTAACTTTGTACCTGAAGAACAACGGAGGAAGTAATAAATCCAAAAGCATATTCCCCCACACGTGGGTGCCTTATTATAGCCACTTCTTTGAATGCCTGGGTATTTCGATCTGGTGATATGAAAATAAAACAGTTATATCACTCAACTTCATGATATTGAAATTCCAAATCTGCTCAATTATGAAGGACAGCACGTTCACAGGAGAATATTCAATAACATGCAAGAAGAATGTAAACACAGTTTTATTACCAGGTGATATGGCTGTACTTATTTGCTTGGATGCAGAATAGATATGCTTGACAAGAGGCATTCGCTTAATGATCCACTCTCCAAACGACAGAACAGAAGCCCCCATCCATGACGAGACAGAAACACCAACCAAGAAGATGAAGACTAACGAAGTTACAAAGCCTAACCCTGCAAACAAGACAAAAATATTAACCTTCCTGATGAGGCCTACTAACATCAGAGTAAACTTCAGGTGCAACAATTCATGAAAGTTTCATTCTGATGATCAGAAAGGGAATAAACTATCTACCAGAAGATACTACAGTAAAAATCAAAACTTTCAACAAAACAAACAGGACGAAACAAAGCAATTACATGTGCAAAATGAAAATACAAACTTGTTAAACAAAATAAAAGATTTTATACAACAATAAAACACTTTCAGATCCTATCATGATATCAACTTGGAACTAAATGCAATGTTCCCCCATGTTTCCAGGATGTGGGAGCGTGGGAGTGGGGAAACGCACATTGGGGACATGTGGAGACACCCCCAAATTTGGGGAAAGGGGACGTCTCTAAAATTATAAAAATAAAATAAAAATACCAAAAACAATAATTCATTTGATGTATATTCATGATTGTGCAATGTAAATACTAAATACATCGATTTATTTTTGAAGTAGTACTAAGTAGGGATTGTAAAAAGTAAAAATTGTGGAAAAACAAAAACAAAAATCTCTAGGGGAGGAGTGGGGGGACGGGGGTACGCGGGTAGTGAGGGGACGTTTCGCCAGGAGTCTGCCTATCTCTAGGATGTGGGGAGCATGGGGGACATGTTGTAATGTCATCTTTTAATTAAATCACCAGAGACACCCATTAACCTATTTTATTCCCATAGGTTTGAGCAGGTATTAAAGAAAAGGGAATAACTGAGAACTAATATCACTTGGAGCAGAAAGTGTTGATTTTTCTGAGCAGCATCGAGAGCCATTCTCTTAGGAGAATGGGGCCACCTGGTCCGGGACCAAGGTGAAGACTCAACCCAGTGTTGAGTTACCATTCTGTTGAATGGTAGATATCTGGTCTAGGATCATGATATAGACCCAGCTCTGCCCTGGGTAGACTCCACCTAGTGTTGAGTCACCATTCTGTTGAATGGTAGACATCTGGTCCGAGACCATGATGTAGACCAGTCTACTACTGGTAGACTCAGCTTAGTTCTGAGTAGCCATTCTCTTGGAGAATGGAGGCGCCTGGTCTGTTACCAAGAAGGCACTGTAAGCCCTAGACTGGGTCTAGGCATGTGTGGCACTTTGACCTTTGATCTTTGGGTTTTGTGTACTTCTCCAAGGATTAGCTACCCTTGGTTAAGTTACCCTAGTACCAAATCTAGGACCACACAGAGTGTGAGATAAAAGCATTAGTAACTCTCTTGGTTTATGATAATGTACTTTTGGAATTAAAAATGACCACAGGGGCACTTGGAAAAAGGCTAAAGTCAAAAGTCAAAAATAAATAAGGACTTTTGGATCACAGGAAAAAGACCACAAGTGAAAGTCAAAAAAAAAGAAAGACTTTTGGTGAAAGTTAAAAATAAATAAAGACTTTTGGTAAAAGTCAAAAATAAATAAAAGACCTTTTTGGTAAGAAGGTAAAAGTGAATTAGGAAAAGATTAAAATATTATTATTTTATCTTTTCTAATTTTGGCCCACTTACAAGTGAATGAAGACTATAAAAAAAGATCAAGTCTTCTCATTATTATACACACAATTTTGCTCTCAAAGGTGAAGCTGCTATTATTGAAGAAGATTGTTTTATGTTCTTGCCTCTGCTGGGGCATCCATTCTCAGCAAACCCTCAGCTAGGGTTTTATCGGTAAATTCCTTCTCAGCAATTTCAGGGCAGCCTTCTTCATCTTTTCTGGGCAACTGATCTGAAAAAGCACTTTTGGGAAAACTGGTGTTTTTGGACAGATCTGAAAATATTATTATTGGACAGTCCAGCTCTGTTTTTTGCAGACTGTTATTGGACAGTCCATATCTGATTTTTTATTGGACAGTCCATATCTTATTTTTGAGCAGACTGTTATTGGACAGTCTTGATCACTTCCAGGCAGACCTGGGAATTTGTACAGCTAGGGTTTGAAACCCTTAGCCTGAATTTTGCTGAGTTAATTACCCTGTAACTGTGGTTAAACCCAGATTGGGGTTTGAGGAACTTTTTTGAAGAATTTCCTAAGTCATCTCATATACGAGATGAGCTACTAATGCTTTTTGGGGATTTTGTCCTTTAAAGGTTTCCCCAGTGAAAAATCTTGTGCTCATGTGTCCATTGTGTTGATGTGATTTTTACTACACTTATCATTTGTTATTTAAGTTGATCTACAAATTCATAAGTATTTATGCTAATGGTAAAATTCAACATGGTATCAGAGCTTAGCATGTGAAAACACAGTAAAGGGGCAATGTTGTTTTTCACTAGATCTTGGGATAAGATCTGCATATCTAACATTTGACTAACTGGTAGAGATGGCCACCAATAGTTTCAAACCGGAAGAGAAGCTCTATGGTTCAGCCAACTTCAAATCCTGAAAAACCAGGTTGACAGCCATTCTAGATGAGAATGATTTGGATGACATTGTTCTTAATGTCACAGAAGAGCCAACAACAAATGTTGGCAAGCTTGCTTACAAGAGGAAGCAGGGTAAGGCTAGAAGAATCATCTATGACTCTATCAAAGAGTCAGTGATGCCCAATATCTCATCCTTGAAGACTGCTAAAGAATGTTTTGATACTTTGGTGAACCTATATGAAAAGAAGGCTCCTAGTCAAAAGAGAGTCTTGAAGAAGAGGCTACGAACTTTGACGCTGAACAAAGATGAAAGCGTTTGTTCCTTCTTCACAAAGATTGCACAAGTAAGAGATCAACTCATTGCTATTGGTATTACTGTTAATGATGATGACCTTGTGCAAACAGTGGTTGATGGTCTCCCAAGCTCTTGGGAAACTTTCATGGCATTCGTCTGTGGACGAGAGAATCAGTCAACCTTTGAAAGACTTTCGCATGATTGCATAGAAGAAGAAGGAAGGAACTCTGGCAAGGTAATCAAGGAGAACAACCTTGCACTTGCAGCAAAGACAAAGAAATTCAAGAAGCCTTTCCCTCAACAAAAGAAAGGAAAGAAACCTCAAGATAAGTTTTGTTACATGTCTAAAGTAGAATGTTATACTTGCCACAAGTTTGGACATTATGTTAGAGACTGCAGGCAGAACAAGAAGAAACCCAAGAGAAGGTTTCAAGCATCTGCTATAGAAGCAGAGGAAGAAGAAGATGAAGAACCAAAGAAGAAGAAGAAAACCAAGGCTAATAAAACTGATGAGCCTAAAAGAGAGTACTACTTGATTTATGCTCTAACTAGTTCCTTCTCAGCTTGCTCCACTTCTTAGTTGGTGGACAGTGGTGCCTCCAGGCACATGACAGGTAACCGTGGAGCTCTCACCAGTTACAGAAAGAAGAAGTTCACCACTCAAGTAGAACTTGGAGATGACTCAACTTACAAGATTGAAGGAGTTGGCTCAACTTCACTTCAACTTGATTCAGGTACGATTCTCATATTGATGATATTCTTTATGTTCCTGGTTTAAAGAGAAATCTTTTATCTGCTGCTGGTTTAGAAGACAAGGGCTACAGAGTCCTCTTCATGGACAAGGTCTTTCTATGGGCAAAAGACACAGAATTAAACTCAACAGTACGGATTGGGATTCGAGAGGGAGGCCTCTACAAGGCTTCCAAAGATTCCACTCATGCTTTGGTACATCACTCAGTTGATCCTTGTGAACTTTGGCATAGAAGGTTTGGGGACACCTTCACTACACAGCTCTCCCAAGATTGCAGAAGATGGTTACGGGTATGCCAGAAGTTTCTCTAAAACATGAAGGAATCTGCAAGGGATGTGCTCTAGGTAAGAACACTAAGAAATCCTTTCCCAAAAGCAAAAGTAGATCGAAAGGCATTTTGGACTTGATTCATTCTGACATTTGTGGGCCTATGTCTTCGCCCTCCTTAAGTGGGTGTTTATATTGTCTTGTTTATTGATGACTACTCTCGAAAGTCTTGGATTTACTTCCTTAAGGTCTAGAGTGAAACCTTTGACAGGTTAAAAGAGTTCAAGACATTGATTGAAAATCAGACTAACATACACATTCGGATCTTGAGATCAGACAACAGAGGTGAGTATGAATCTAATGAGTTTGATTATTTATGTCGAAAAGTAGGAATCAAGAAAGCGCTGACAGTGCCTTACAACCCCCAACAAAATGGTGTTGCAGAAAGGAAGAATAGAACAATCTGTGAGGCTGCTAAAGCCATGATCACTGATCTAGATCTTCCTTTGTCTTTATGGGTTGAAGCTACCAAAACTGCAGTATACATTCAGAACAAAAGCCCACATGCTATCTTAGGGGAGAAGACTCCAGAAGAAGTCTTCACCTGTAGTTGATCACATGGATATTGGGTACTCCTGTATATGTCCATGTGCCAAAGGAGAAAAGGGCTAAGCTAGATCCCTCCGGTAAGAAAGGTATCTTTGTTGGATACAGTGATTACTCGAAGGCTTATCAAGTTTATATAACTGGATAAAGGCACATTGAAGTCAGCGGAGATGTGATCTTCCATGAGAAAGTTGTGTTTCGTAAAACACTAGAGCTTTCACCAAAAGATGCAGTTCCTCCACTTGAGTTTCCAGATTCAGAAATTCAGAGGGAGGAAGAGAAATTTGATGATCAAATTCCAGATGTTCCTGAGAACATTGAAAGTCCACTAGAAGAACTACTTGAAGTTCCTCCTTCAAAAAGGAGACCTGCTTGGTACCGAGAGACAATGCAAGAAGGCGAGAAGCACAAAGCTCCTCCCAGGATTTTCAGAGAAATCATAATACCATAGAAGTACTCTAGTCTTATGAGTCAGCTTATCGATTCAAAACCTTCATCGTACGAAGAAGCAACAAGTAAACATGTATGGGTCGATGCCATGATTGAAGAGTATAAGTCAATCATGAAGAATGATGTTTGGGAAGTTGTTCCCAGACCTATAGGAAAGTGAGTGGTGACTTCCAGATGGCTTCCAGATGGCAGTGTGGAGAAGTATAAAGCCAGATTCGTCACTCGTGGCTTCACTCAGAAAGAAGGCATTGACTATGACGAAACTTCTGCTCCTGTTTCCAAGTACACTACCATCAGAACCATCATTTCACTTGCTGCGGTATTCGAATGGATGTTACATCTTATGGATGTAAAGACAACCTTTCTCAATGGTAAGATTGAGGAAGAAGTTTATATTGAACAACCTGAAGGCTTTGTAACTCATGGGAAGAAGACCCATGTACGTAACCTGAAGAAAGCCTTGTATGGACTGAAACAGGCTCCAAGAGTCTGGTACGCCAAGATGGATAGATTTCTCCATAGCTTGCTTGGGGTTTTCCAAAAGTACAGTTGATTCTAACTTGTACTTTAAAGTTGTTCATAATCATGTCTTGATACTTGTTCTATATGTAGATTACTTATTTCTTACAAGTGATGAACAGTTGATAGACCAGTGCAAGAGGGAGCTTACCTCTGAATTCGAGATGAAAGATCTCAAATTGATGCATTATTTCCTTGGCTTAGAAGTCTGGCAAAAGCCAAGAGAGATCTTCCTGACACAGAGAAAGTATGCAGTGGATGTCTTGCAGAGATTTGGGATGCAGGACTGCAAGTCCATGAACGTATCAATGACTACCAACTTTACAAAGTTGCGAGACTCAACCTCTAGTTCACAGAGTGTGGACTCTACTCTATACAGACAGCTCATTGGTTCCCTGATGTATCTCGTGCATACGAGACCAGACATCTGTTACACAGTGAATGCACTGAGTCAGTTCATGTCCGATTCGAAGCACATACACTTGGTAGCCGCCAAACATGTACTCATATATGTGCGAGGTACTATCACTTATGGGCTCATGTATACTTCCAACAGTGGAGTATTGTTATCTGGATATTCATATTCAAATTGGGTTGGCAGTGCAGTTGACCGGAAAAGTACCTCGGGTTATTGCTTCAGTATGGGATCAGCAATGATCTCTTGGTCCAGCAAGAAGCAGGGTTCCATAGCTCAGAGTACAGCTGAGGCAGAGTATATTGCTGCAAGTGATGCTTGCAAGGAAGCAATTTGGCTCAGAACATTGTTGTATGATATGTTTCAGGGTCAGCTTGACTCAACGATCATCCATTGCGATAACCAGAGTTGCATAAAGCTTTTGGAGAACCAAATGTTTCATGATTTATCGAATCACATTGAAATGAGGTATCATTTCATCAGAGACCTAGTGTAGAGAGGTGCTCTGAAGTTGCAGTACATTCGTACAAATGAACAGATTGCAGATATCGTGACCAAGCCTATGGCAGCATCAAAGTTCGTGTACTTCCGTCACAAGCTTGGTATGGCAGAGAATGCCTCTCGCGCTGAGAGGGAGTGTTGATTTTTCTGAGCAACATCGAGAGCCATTCTCTTAAGAGAATGGGGCCACCTGGTCCGGGACCAAGGTGAAGACTCAACCCAGTGTTGAGTGACCATTCTGTTGGATGCTAGATATCTAGTCTGGGACCATAATATAGACCTAGCTCTGCCCTGGGTAAACTCAAACTAGTGTTGAATGGTAGACATCTGGTCCCGGACCACGATGTAGACCAATCTACTACTAGTAGACTCAGCTTAGTTCTGAGTAGCCATTCTCTTGGAGAATGGAGGCACCTGGTCTATTACCAGGAAGGCACTATAATCTCTAGACTGGGTCTAGGCATGTGCGGCACTATGACCCTTGATCTTTGGGCTTTGTGTACTTCTCCAAGGATTAGCTACCCTTGGTTTAAGTTACCCTAGTACCAAATCTAGGCGTCATACTGAGTGTGAGATAAAAGCATTAGTAACTCTCTTGGTTTATGATGATGTACTTTTGGAATTAAAAATGACCACAGGGGCAGTTGGAAAAAGGCTGAAGTCAAAAGTCAAAAATAAGTAAGGACTTTTGGATCACAGGAAAAGGACCACAAGTGAAAGTCAAAAATAAATAAAGACTTTTGATGAAAGTCAAAAATAAATAAAGACTTTTTGTAAAAGTCAAAAATAAATAAAAGAGCTTTTAGGTAAGAAGGTAAAAGTGAATAAGGAAAAGATTAAAATAATATTATTTTATCTTTTCTAATTTTGGCCCACTTACAAGTGAATGAAGACTATAAAAGAAGATCACGTCTTCTCATTATTATACACACAATTTTGCTCTCACGGGTGAAGCTGCTATTAGTGAAGAAGACTATTTTATGTTCTTGCCTCTGCTAGGGCATCCATTCTCAGCAAACCCTCAGCTACAGTTTTATCAGCAAATTCCTTCTCAGTAATTTTAGAGCAGCCTTCTTCATCTTTTCCGGGCAAACAAGAAAAATTCCGGGCAGCCGATCTGAAAAAGCACTTTTGGACAGACTGGTGTTTTTGGACAGATCTGAAAATATTGTTATTGGACAGTCCAGATCTGATTTTTTGTCCAGATCTGATTTTTTGCAGACTGTTATTGGACAGTCCAGATCTGATTTTTTGTCCAGATCTGACTTTTTATTGGACAGTCTAAATCTGATATTTTTATTGGACAGTCAGATCTGATTTTTTTTATTGGACAGTCCAGATCTGATTTGTGAGCAGACTGTTATTGGAAAGTCTTGATCACTTCCAGGCAGATTTGGAAATTTGTACATCTAGGGTTTGAAACCCTTAGCCTAAATTTTGCTGAGTTAATTACTCTGTAACTATGGTTAAACCCAGATTGGGGTTTGAGGAACTTTTTTGAAGAATTTCCTAAGTAATCTCATTTACAAGATGAGCTACTAATGCTTTTTAGGGGTTTTGTCCTTTGAAAGTTTCCCCGGTGAAAAATCTTGTGTTCATGTGTCCATTGTGTTGATGTGATTTTTACTGCACTTATCATTTGTTATTTAAGTTGATCTGCAAATTCATAAGTATTTATGCTAATGCTAAAATTCAACAGAAAGGAACATCAATTCAATATTATTAAGTCATCAGTATAGCAAAGATGGCCATCAAAGTTAATATCATAAAGCATGCGGAGCATGGAGGCCTTATTTTTTCAGTCTTAAAGTCAACAAGATATTAGAATTGCATGCATGCAAAAGTTAAGCGTAAACCCTAAAAGTGACATGTAAACCCTAAAAGTACATGCTAATCTATTTAAGAAGGGTTATTGGACCAAAGAAGATATCCATGATTATTATTATTGAGTTTGGTTTCTAGAGCAGCAGCAGCAAGTGCGGCAGCAAAAAGTTGGGGTTGGAGACGAAGGTCTTCAGCTAACAAGGGGTTTCGGCAACGAAATCTATCTGCCCTAATCACTTCAGGATAGATCATCCAGGTTTGTCCCTAGTTATTCATCATATTCATTCATCTTCAGCAATCCAGTATACAGAGAGAGATTTATTGCAGGTTCATATTTACAGCTGGGGTTTAGCTAGAAATCTCCAGAGTAATTCGTTGGGACATAGAATCTCAGTTTTGTTCCAGCATGTCATCACTATCCTTCTCAGTAGGCTACCCACACTCCCCTGAGTGATTGTCAAGTCATTGTTTGCATATCTGGAGGAGCCAGCAGTAGATTTGTAGAAGAAGGGGGACGTCATCCTCCAATGCCAAACAATTCGCTAGGTGCCTCAGGGAGGGCAAAAATTCTGCATGCAACCACCATTCTCTCCGGCAGGTGAAGACCAACATCCCGGCAAAGTTTCAGCTGTATCAGGCACCTCCTCCTCCAAAAACGTCATTATCTTCCTAAAGAGGGCACACATGTAGCTGGGCGTCAAACTGAGGAAAGAAACACTATATCCCAGCACACCTTGCATGCAACATATCTCTGGAGTACTATCAGCTTAATTATCAGTGGTAAGTGTACATCTGCTTACTGAAAATTTTTACCCTATAATCTCTCCAGATTAGCTATATTTTAGGACCATTTGGCATGACAATTTTGCATGCACTTTTTATTCAGCTTTTTGCACATCATTGAGTATATGAACAACAACTTAGTAGCAAAGATCCGTAGAATATCAGTTTGGGATATTACAATGGTATCAGAGCATGTTCCTTGCCATCTGTGGGCTTGAACATGAAAAGTAAATGAATCCAGAAGATGATACTTTTGTAGCTTGCAGAAGAAGCAAGAGTAGATACATTATGGAGCAGGAATTTGAGGATATTCAGTTAGAAGATACCAATTCAGACATGGACCCAACAGGTATACACTCTGACAGAGGAAAAGGAACGGGAAAAGAAGAAGACAGGTTGGAATTTCGTAACTTGGTTAGTTCATTGAATGAATTAGCTAAAGGGCAGAAAGAAGTATTGCATGCCATAAAGAGGTTGGCTCTTAAGCCAGAACAGGGTCATAGCAGTATAGCTCCTTCACCAGTGGATAGAGGATCTACCAGTAGTAGCGGGAAACATGCATACACTAATATGCAAAACACTCCTCACATATACAACAAACCATCCAGGCCTACTATGCCTCACTTTCTGGAGAATGCAATACCAGGACTAGTCATGCCAGCAGACCCTAGTGAACCATTTGGGGCTTATTTACAGGAGTACAGGAATTTGGTAGATGAGTTCCATTCAGCCATGACTTTCTCAGATTTTTGCAATATGAAAAGCAGAAACAGGCCAAGAGGGTTTAGTAGAGCATTTAATCAGACTTTTGAGTTGCAACGTACACTGGGAAAACTAACTATCCCCAAATTTGATGGGACATCCCCTTGTTCAGTCAGAATTTGGGTACAGAAGTTGGACACCTGCTTCCAACTTAACCTCATGACAAAGACAGATGCAATCAAGTTGGCTACTTTACATTTAAACGGGGAATCACATGAGTGGTGGTACCACGAGCTGGTGACATTGGGTCACAACACTATCAATTCATATAGTGACTTCACACAAAGGCTCATGGAGCACTTTGATAAGAAGGACCCAAAGATTCATTTCAAGGATCTTCCTTAGCTCAAGCAGGCAGGCAGTGCAGAGACATTCATATCCAAATTCTAGAGAGTTGCAGTTATGGTATCTAACATGTCAGAGAGTCGATTGATTATGCTTACGGAGGCACTATCCGAGCCACTCTACGAATGGGTGAAGGCTTACAGGCCAAATACTTTGCAAGATGCTATCAGTAGGACTCGATACCTACAAGATTCTATGCCAAAAAACAAGCCTTCACAAAAACCTACCAATCTTAAGGAAAACAAGGAAAAACCTACCAATCTTCCAGAAAACAAGGAAAGGATAATCCCACAAAGGGAATGGTTGAACGAGGACACACGACGAGATTTGAGAAGGAAAAACTTATGTTTCAATTGCAAAGAACCTTGGGTACTCGGCCACAGATGTATGGGTAAAGGGAAGGTACACCTCATCGAAGTACTTCCAGACAGCAGTGAGGAAGATGAATTGGAGCAGAATCGGACGGAGAACTACTTAGTACAGAATTGGAACAAATGCCACCGAAAGAAACTATTTCTACCCTCACAAGAGTCCCCACCTTCCATACTATCAGGATCAGGGGAGGTATCCAAGGACAACGTGCCATTGCTTCGATTGATGGTGGGGCCACCCACAACTTTATAGATGCCTCTTGGGTAGAGACGAAAAGATTTCCCACCGAGGACTTTGAGGGCTTTACCGTTGTCATGGCTAGCAATAACAGGTTGAAATGCACATAGAGGATACCCCAGTTACAGGTACAGCTTGGAAATTATACATTAGTGGACGGCTTTTATGTGGTAGATGTGCCAGACACGAGCATTGTTTTGGGAGTACAATGGTTGTACTCAATTGGGAAATACTCAACCAATTACCAAACATTAGAGATGGAGTTCTTGGCACCAGATGGGAAAAGGGTAGTCATAAGAGGAATGCCCAATGAAGCTTCAGGGTCAGCCACAGCAAAGGGGATGACCACCATATTCAGGCATGAGGACAAGACTCGCATCAGAAAATGGCCAACTCCAACAAATAAGACTTCAAGGAAGGACCAGTGGTATGAAAAGGGATTTTCGGGTAGACTTCCATACAAAAGTATGATGCGCCCTAGGGAATTCGAACAAGGATCCAAATTGTTAAACTAGCAGCAACAAGGAAGGTTTTCCTGCATACATGTGTCCTTGAATGCAGAAGACTTAAATTAGGAAACCAGTTGTATTTAATTTACTTTTCCTAAGTTTACTTTGGAAAATAAATTAAAATGATCTAAATTAACTTTAGTGAAACACTATTTAAAGTGAGTGAAATTAGGGTTTTCGCTTTACCTAAAGTTATAAAAGAGAGATCAATTGGTGGAGAGGACACACACACTTGTATTCCGACAGAGACAGGACACAGACACGGAGAGAAAGTCTGACAGAGGATTTAGCTGGGAAGACGGAGGAGCGAGCAGCAAGATCACCGAGCTTCGTACAGCTGGATCATACACTCACACAGGAGGGTGTTGAGGTTTAGCTGGGATTTGCCCAGTGATTCTACCGGGTACTGCATTCGCCAGGTTTAGGTGAATTTGCAGTGATTGTAAACGTTCCATATTTTCTCATAATAAAATCTATATCTGACTGCTACACCGGTTTTCCCATCTTGGGTTTTCCAGGGGATTTCCATACCCAAAATAACTGTGTCATGTTTATACTGTGATGTTGTGAGTTATTTCTCAATTTTGTATTCCACTGCATACTGTAAAAGATATTCATGTGTGGTTATCAGTAAATATTTGGAATGCACTATTTAGCCCTAGTTGAATATTAAAGGAAAGTTTACATGGTATCAGAGCTCTGCTGAGCCAAAGCTGAGAGATTTGCAACAGCAGTGATAGATCAGGGGCAAATTTATTGAAGACACAAACTTAGATTGGAGATCTAGGGTTTGACAGGTAACACTTCACAATGGCCATGCAGATGAGAGTTGAGGATAGACTCCAAGGTGCTCAAAACTTTCCTACATGGAAAGAAAGGATCACAAGGATCCTGGACATCAATGATGCAGAGGACCACATTGACTCCACGAAGGTTGCACCCACAAATCCGGCAGATCTAGCAGCTTGGAAGAAGATTGATTCTAGAGCCATGCTAATTATCATGGATGGAGTGAAGGACCATATCGTCCCTCACCTTTCTGGTACGAAGACCGCATTAGAGATGTGGAAGGCTTTGGAGAGTCTGTACCAAAGCAAGAACGAGAACCGAAAGATGGTGTTGCAAGAGAGGATGCGCAGCACCAAGAAGGAGTGGTGCCTTATCTCACGAGGCTCACACAGATCGAGGATGAGCTTGGAGCTGTTGGCTCTAAGACTGATGATAAGGAGCTAGTTCGGATAACCCTCAATGGATTCTCTAAGCCATGGGACACATTTGCCAAGGGTGTGGTGGCTAGGGAGAATCACCCTGATTGGAAGAGACTTTGGGATGACTTTGTGCAGGACGAGACCCGCATGGGTCAAGGATCAGGCTCATCCAGCAGTGCCACACATATTGTGGATGAGGAGGCTCTGGCCCTTACGGGGAAGAGCAAGGGGAAGGAAAAGAGGAAGAAGGATGGTAAGAAAAAACTTAACGTGTCAAAGGCCAAGTGTTTTATCTGCCACAAGCAAGGACACTTTGCCTCCCAGTGCCCAGACAGGAAGAACAAGAGTAATATTCAAATGGCTGGATCTGCAGAGGTGGATGAGTTCAGCAGGAACTTTGATGAGGATTTTTGCATGATAGCTTGCATGGCAAGCACCACAGGGAGCAGCATAAGGTACATCGACAGTGGAGCATCTAGTCACATGACTGAATAGAAGAGATTCTTCAGAGACTTGCAGGAGGGTGGAACAGGGATCCACGTTGAGTTGGCTGATGATGCGCGGTATCAGGCGCAGGGAGATGGCACTGTTTCATTTGAGAGGGAGTCTAGCAAACCCCTCAGTTTTGTTGATGTGTTGTATGTTCTAGGACTGACCAAGAACCTTATATTAGTCTCCACTCTAGAGGACAAGGGATATCAGGTGAAGTTCTGTGACCATAGATTATATGTCAAACCCAAGGGATCAGATAGGAGCTTGGATCGGGTGATTGGCAGGAGGAGCAGGAAAGTGTACAGACTACATTTTGAGCCTGCAAAGGCTCTAGTCAGCAGCAGAAAGCAGTCAGGGTGAGTTGTGGCATAGGAGGATGGCACACTTACACCATGGAGCACTGAAGCATTTGAAACAGGCGGTCATTGGAGTTCTTCAGGTACAGGAGGAAAAGCATAACCACTGCAAGGGTTGTGCTTTGGGGAAGAATATTAGGAAGCCTTTCTCACAGAGTGAGCACAAGTCTAAGGAGCCGTTGGACTTGGTGCATTCTGATGTATGTGGACCTATGAGTGTCCATTCATTCAGTGGTTACAGTTACTGCATAACCTTCATTGATGGCTATTCCAGGAAAACCTGGATCTATTTCCTGAAGGCCAAGTCAAAGGTCTTTGAGAGGTTCCGAGAATTCAAGACTCTTGTTGAGAACCAAACAAGAAAGAAGATTCGAGTGTTGAGAACAAACAACGTGGGTGAGTACACCTCCAATGAGATCATGGAGTATTGTTCGACAGAGGGGATCAAGAAGGAGCACACTGTGCCCCATACCCCACAGCAGAATGTAGTAGCAGAGCAGAAGAACAGGACTATGGTTGGAGCAACCAAGACCCCATGCTATTTGATCAGGGATTGTCACTATTACTTTGGGCCGAGGCATACAGGACTGCAGTGTACATTAAGAGAAGGTGTCCCCATACAACTTTGGGGAGGAAGACACCAGAGGAGGTCTTCACAGGCACTAGGCCAGATGTGAGTCACATTCACATATTCGGCAGTGTCTGCTACTGTCATGTTCATGCTGACAATAGAAAGAAGCTGGACCCTTTTGGAGAGAAGGGGTTACTTGTTGAATACAGTGAGACTTCAAAGACATATAGAGTTTACATTCCTGCTCGCAAGAGGATCATTATGAGCAGGGATGTCCAATTCGATGAGGACAGGGTCTTGCGGAGATCTTTGGACTTACCAGCAGAGCAGTAACCAACACAGGAGTCGAGGGTCAATTTGGAGGGGCCAGATGTACAAGTACAGCTACAGACACAAAGCACAGTTTCTGGTGGTCAGAGGGAGTCAGGTGGACAGGATCCTCCTATCCTTCATGGGGAGGATGCGCTACTGCAGGAGACAGACATCCAACAGCCGCAACAGGTAGACACTAGACCAAGGCCTATGTAGTTCAGGTCTAGAGTACAAGATTCCAAGCAGGTTGATCCCCCACAGAGATCTTTCAAACGAAGTGTACCACCAGACAGACTCAGTTATATGGCGTTGATGACAGAGTTGATTGACTGTGAACCTTCCAGTTTTGAGGAGGTTGCACAACATGATGTGTGGCAGGAGGCTATGGTTGAGGAGTATGACTCCATTATGAAAAACCAGGTATGGGAGGTTGCGCCGAGGCCAGAAGGGAAAAAGGTGGTGGCATCCAGATGGATCTACAAGATGAAGCATGTAGCAGACGAAAGCATGGAGAATTGCAAGGCGCACTTCGTGGCTAAGGGGTTTTCACAAAAGGAGGGTATTAACTATGAGGAGATCTTCACCCCTGTAGCCAGGTATTCTTCTATTCGGACCATTATCTCTTTAGCAGCAGAGATAGGTTGGCGAGTCCATCAGATGGATATCAAGACTGCCTTCCTCAACGGAGTGATAGAGGAGGAGGTATATATTGAGCAGCCAGAGGGGTTTGATGTGGAGAACAGGGAAACACATGTATGCAGACTGCATCGAGCTAATTACGGGCTCAAGCAAGCTCCTGGAGCATGGTACTCAAGGATTGACAGCTATCTATGGGAGATGGGATTTCAATGGAGTGAGGCTAACCACAACCTGTACTTCTTGACAGGTGAGGTGCCTCTCATATTGGCCTTATATGTGGATGGTCTCTTTTTGACAGGAGATGAGAAGCTGATTGGAGACTGCAAGTCTAACCTTGCAGTGGAGTTTGAGATGAAAGACCTTGGGTTGATGCATTATTTTCTAGGCTTGGGGGTTTGGCAAAGAGATGGATGCTTCTTCATTGGACAGAGGAAGTATGCAGTTGAGATCTTGAAGAGATCAGGATGGACGATTGCAAGCCTATGGCCATACCTCTAGTTTCCAACTCCAGAGAAGATTGATGCATCAGGATCAGAGGGATTTGATCCTACCTTGTATCGTCAACTTATCGGATCGCTTATGTATCTAGTCAACACTCGACTAGACATCAGCTTTGCAGTACACTCTTTGAGTTAGTTCATGGTGGACCCTCTAAGAGTGCATTGGACGGCATCGAAGCACATACTTCGCTACATCAAAGGTACAGTGGAGTATCAATTGGTTTATGAGCGCAGGGGGAGTGTACAGTTAGCAGGCTTCACAGATGTTGATTGGACAGGATGTGTAGAGGACCGAAAGAGTACTTCAAGTTGTTGTTTAAGCATTGGATCAGGGGTTGTCTCTTGATTCAGCAGGAAGCAGAAGTCAGTTGCATTGAGCTCGGCAGAGGCTAAGTACATGGCAACCAGCATGGCTTCTTGTGAGGGTATGTGGCTGAGGAAGTTACTTGCGGGGTTGTTCGGGTGTGAGCTAGAGGCTACAGTAGTTCACTGTGATAATCAGAGTGGCATCAAGCTAACTAAGAATCCAGTGTTCCATGACCGAAGCAAACACATAGACATCAAGTACCACTTCTTAAGAGATTGTGTTCAAAGGGGAACTATTCAGTTGGAGTACATATAGACAGATGAGCAGGTGGCAGGCATTTTCACCAAGGCACTTTGCAGAAAGAGTTTTGTGAAGTTCAGGGATAAGTTGGGGTTGCTACCAAATCCCTTCCTCGTTGAGGGAGTGTTAAACTAGCAACAACAAGGAAGGTCTTCCTGCATGCATGTGTCCTTGCATGCAGAGGACTTAAATTAGGAAACCAGATGTATTTAATTTACTTTTCCTAAGTTTACTTTGGAAAATAGATTAAAGTGATCTAAATTAACTTTAGTGAAACACTAGTTAAAGTGAAAGTGAAATTAGGGTTTTTGCTTTACCTAAAGTTATAAAAGAGAGATCAATTGGTGGAGAGGACACACACACTTGTATTCCGATAGAGACAGAATACAGACAGGGAGAGAAAGTCAAATAGAGGATTGGCTGGGAAGACGGATGAGCGAGCAGCAAGATCACCGAGCTTCGTACAGTCGAGCCATACACTCACACAGGAGAGTGTTGAGGTTTAGCTGGGATTTGCCCAGTGATTCTACGAGGTATTGCATTCGCTAGGTTTGGGTGAATTTGCAGTGATTGTAAATGTTCCATATTTTCTCACAATAAAATCTATATCTGACTACTGCACCGGTTTTCCCATCTTGGGTTTTTCCGAGGGTTTCCATACCCAGAATAACTGTCATTTTTATACTGTGATGTTGTGAGTTATTTCTCAGTTTTATATTCCGTTGCATACTGTAAAAGATATTCATGTGTGGTTATCAGTAAATATTTTGAATGCACTGTTTAGCCCTAGTTGAATATTAAAGGAAAGTTTACACAAATCTAGGATGTTCAATCCTCACAGGTACCCAAGAAGATACAAAGAGGGAATACAGAGCATGGGTAACAAGAAACATAAATTCGAAGAAAAAGAAGAGCCACCCAGCAGTGGAATAAACTAGTTGTTAAAAATGGACATGAAAAGACAGGGACAAGTAATTCGGTATATTGGTCGGAGATTGCTTGAGGACAAGCAATTTCGAGCAGGGAGGACTGTAATGTCCTCTTTTAATTAAATCACCAGCGACACCCGTTAACCTATTTTATTCCCATAGGTTCAAGTAGGTATTAAAAAAAAGGGAATAACTGAGGACTAATTAGTAATATCACTTGGAGTAGAAAGGAACATCAATTCAGTATTATTAAGTCATCAGTATAGTAAAGAAGGCCATCAGAGTTAATATCATAAAGCATGCGGAGCATGCAGGCCTTATTTCCTCAGTCTTAAAGTCAACGAGAAATTAGAATTGTATGCATGCAAAACTTAAGCGCAAACCCAAAAAGTGACATGCAAACCCTAAAAGTACATGCTAATCTATTTCAGAAGGGTTATTGGACCAAAGAAGATATCCATGATTATTATTATTGAGTTTGGTTTCTAAAGCAACAGCAGCAGGTGCAGCAGCAACAAGTTGGGGTTGGAGACAAAGGCCTTCAGCTAACAAGGGGTTTCGACAGCGAAATCTATCTGCCCTAATCA
The DNA here is from genome assembly GCA_001517045.1 of Pseudotsuga menziesii. NCBI lineage: Eukaryota > Viridiplantae > Streptophyta > Pinopsida > Pinales > Pinaceae > Pseudotsuga > Pseudotsuga menziesii. The sequence goes on from LPNX010172705.1 coordinate 362,583, forward strand.
CTTCAGGATAGATCATCCAAGTCTGTCACTAGTTATTCATCGTATTCATTCATCTTCAACAATCCAGTTAAAAGAGAGATTTATTGCAAGTTCATATTTACAGCTGGGGTTTCGCTGGAAATCTCCAGAGTAATTCACTGGGACATAGAATCTCAGTTTTGTTCTTGCATGTCATCATTATCCTTCTCAACAGGATACCCACACTCTCCCGAGTGGTTGTCAAGTCATTGTTTGCATATCCGGAGGAGCCGGCAGCAGATTTGTAGAAGAAGGGGGACGTCATCCTCCAGTGCCAAACAATTCACTAGGTGCCTCAGGGAGGGCAAAACTTCTGCATGCGACCACCATTCTCTCCGACATGTGACGACCAACATCCCAACAAAATTTCAGCAGTATCGAGCACCTCCTACTCCAAAAACGTCATTATCTTCCTGAAGAGGGCACACATGTACCTGGGCGTCAAACTAAGGAAAGCAACACTATATTCCAGCGCACCTTGCATGCAACATATCTCTGAAGTACTATCAGCTTATTTATCAATGGTAAGTGTACATCTGCTTATTGAAAATCTTTACCCTATAATCTCTCCAGATTAGCTATATTTTAGGGCCATTTGGCACAACAATTTTGCATGCACTTTTTATTCAGCGCTTTGCACATCATTGAGTATATGAACAACAACTTAGTAGCAAATATCCGTAGAATCTCAGTTTGGGATACTACACATGCCCTCGTGGAAATCTAAGTAAATGCCATGGAAAATTTTAAGGATACATACTTATCTTCAAGTGTAGAAACCTTGGCAAATCTTACAAATTCTTAAAATACCATCTATAAATGTTTGGTGATATTTTGTGAAAATATTTAAATTTCTAAGGATTTATCTGGTTTCTAGAAATTATCCTATAAAAATTTGGCAAATCATTGTTGGAAAAAAAAAGGAAATTGACGAGTTGTTTTTGGAAAGAAAAAAAAACTGAAGTTAGTCCAGTGGCGGCTTTAGCCCCTAAAATTTTCCTTGGTAAATGCCATGTTCTATACATATCTAGAAGCAATGTGGGGTTTGGAGACAGAGCTCATAGCATGTAAGGAAGCACAAGAGAGAGGATATCTCATTAAAATGATTTTGAATAATTTGAAGTCTAAACTAAAAATTTAATAGATTCCAGTTTACAGAACCTAACCAATGAAGAGGAGAAATGTGATATATTGTACACTAGAAGAAGATGTGGACAATCATAGAAATACTCTACTGACAATAGATATCTGGTGGCCTTTCACACCCCATGACCTACTCCAAATGAAAATTCCAAACATGCACATTGTTGAATTAGCAAGCTACAGGATCATCAGGCTAGATTGAACCTCACTGTGAAAGAAGAATGAACAAGGAAAGAAGAATTTCAGTGCTAGAATGATCAAACAATCATGGTGAAATTATTCAGACAAGAGGCAAAATTTGAGAGCATAATCATAATTTCATAATCATTAATATGTATGTAATACATCCATAATACAATGAAGAGAATTTGAATCCACTAGATGTGATTCGAATTCCATGACTTAGACAGACTCCAGAGACCACTAACTGTGGGAAAATCACCACTGGAGACTTTCTAGTGTAACTCAGGACAACTAAATCAGTTCTCAATCAGTTAACTGTATAAGGTAGGTGAGCAAAGGTGCCTAACCTCCATAAATCACGCAAATGTGACACTAGGCTAACTGAAGATGAACTCACTGATGCCCATCGAAGGATATCTCAACACGGACTAGGGTGAACTGATGGTGGGACTCCCGTGACTCAGTGTAGGTTCTTCAATTATAGGGATTGGCCTCTAGAGCTCCTAAACTCATGCAAACTTGTACATGAAATGGTAGGCAGGCCGCAAATAACTCCCCCATGGCACTAATGAAGTGGCAACATACTCATAAGCTAGGAAATTGACATTTAGACTATGGTGGACAAGGGAGGAATATAATAATCTTAACACACCCCCTTAATCCAAACTTGCACAACCTGAGCCCTGGCAACTAAGACCAAAGGTCACCCATACAATCTAATGCAAAAAAGTAACTGTTCAATAAACCGAGGAAATGGGGAAAACTTCATGGGAAAACCCCCCTCAAAATGAACAATGAAAACAAGGAACAACTAAATCAAACCTTCACACCAAGAAGAGATATGAGATAAAAAAATCTCTTTTTAGTGAAAGATTTTGTGAATATATCTGCAACGTAATCCGCTGTAGGGCAGTAATGTAGGAAGATAGCCTTACAATGCAGTAGTTCCCAGATGTAGTGCATATGGACTTCAATGTGTTTGGTTCATTGCTTCTATATTGGATCACTGGAAATTTTAATTGTACTTTGATTATCACAAAAAGTGTGTACTAAAGGAGAAGTGTGAATGCCAAGCTCTGTCAAAACCCTATGTAGCCAAACTACCTAAATAGTTGCATTTGTAGCCCCTCGATACTTTGCTTTTGTTGAAGAGAGAGCAAGCGCTGCTTGCTTCTTGCTTGATCAACAAATTGGTCCAAATCCCAACATAAACACAAATCCTAAAGTAGATTTTCTGTCAATACCGTCTCCAGCCTAGTCTGAATCAATAAAACCAACCAAATCTAGCTGAGCACCAGCAGAATAGTGAATCCCAAACTCTCTAGTACCCTGGACATAATGCAAGATGTGCTTTGTTTCCTTCCAATGAAGCTCATGTGGCTCCTACATGAACCTAGCAACAGCACTCACAGCATATGACAAGTCTGGTCTCAAATGAGTAAGGTACAATAAGCTACCAATCAGCGATCTGTAGAGAGTACTATCAACCAGAGGTGTAGAACCACCTTCTTCAATCTGATGCCAAATAGGAAGGGGAAAGATGATGCTTTGCAATTAGTGGGGGGACGTTTCGCCAGGAGTCTGCTTATCTATTGGACGTGGGGAGCATGGGGGACACGCCCTTGTGGAACACTAAGTAAATGCCATGGAAACTTTTAAGGATACATACCTATCTTCAAGTGTAGAAATCTTGGCAAATATTACAAATTCTTAAAATGTCGTCTATAAATGTTTGGTGATATTTTGTGATAATATTTAAATTTCCAAGGATTTACCTGGTTTCTAGAAATTTCAATATTTTATCCTATAGAAATTTGGCAAATCATTTTTGGAAAAAAATGGAAATTGACGAGTCGTTTTTGGAAAGAAAAAAAAATTGAAGTTAGTCAAGTGGCGAATTTAGCCCCTAAAATTTTCCATGGTAAATGCCATGTTCTATACATATCTGGAAGCAATGTTGGGTTTGGAGACAGAGCTCAAAGCATGTAAGGAAGCACAAGAGAAAGGATATATCATTAAAATGATTTTGAATAATTTGAAGTCTAAACTGAAAATTTAATAGATTCCAGTCTACAGAACCTAACCAATGAAGAGGAGGAATATGATATATTGTACACTGGAAGAAGATGTGGACAATCAAAGAAATACTCTGATGACAATAGATATCTGGTGGCCTTTTACACCCCATGACCTACTCCAAATGAAAATTTCAAACATGCACATTATTAAATTAGATAAGCTACAAGATAACCAGGTTGGATTGAACTTCACTGTGAAAGAAGAATGAATAAGGAAGAAGAATTTCAGTGCTAAAATGATCAAACAATCATGGTGAAATTATTCAGACAAGAGGCAAAATTTGACAGCATAATCATAATTTCATAATCATTAATATGTATGTAATAACATATACAATGAAGAGAATTCGAATCCAGTAGGTGTGATTCGAATTCCATGACTTGGACTGCCTCCAGAGACCATTAACTATGGAAAAATCACCACTAGAGATACACTAGTGTAACTCAGGACAACTAAATCATTTCTCAATCAGTCAATTGACCAAGATAGGTGAGCAAAGGCGCCTAACCTCCTTAAATCATGCAAATGTGATGTTAGGCTAATTGAAGATGAACTCACTGATGCCCATCAAAGAATATCTCAACACAAACTAGGGTGAACTAATGGTGCGACTCTCATGACTCAATGTGGGTTCCTAAATTATAGGGATTGGCCTCTAGAACTCCTAAACTCATGCAAACCAACGCATCAAGTGGCAGGTGGGCCCCAAATAACTCCCTAATGGCACTAATGAAGTGGCAATATACTCATAAGCTAGGAAACTGACATTTAGACTATGGTGGACAAAGGAGGATTATAATAATCTTAACACCCCCCCTTAACCCAAACTTAGACAACCTGGGCCCTGGAAACTAAGACCAAAGGTCACCCATACAATCTAATGCAAAAATGTAACTGCTCAATAAACCGAGGAAATGGGGAAACCCTCATGGGAACGCCCCCCCC
>LPNX010172705.1:367046-377911 GCA_001517045.1 Pseudotsuga menziesii
TCAGTGAAAGATTTTGTGAATATATCTATAACCTACTCCTCTGTAGTGAAGTAATGTCGGAGGATAGCCTTACTATGCAGTATTCCCAAATGTAGTGCATATGGACATCAATGTGTTTGGCTCATTGCTTCTGTGCTAGATCACTGGAAATTTTAATTGCACTTTGATTATCACAAAAAGTGTGTAAACTCTGTCAAAACCCCATGTAGCCAAACTGCCTGAATAGTTGCATTCGCAGCCCCTTGATACTCTGCTTCTGCTAAAGAGAGAGCAAGAGTTGCTTGCTTCTTGCTTGACCAGCAGATTGGTCCAGTTCCCAACATAAGCACAAATCTTAAAGTAGATTTTCTCTCAATACTGTCTCCGGCCTAGTCTGAATCAATAAAACCAACCAGATCTAGTTGAGCACCAGCAAAATAGTGAATCCCAAACTCTCTAGTACCCTGCACATAATGCAAGATGTGCTTTGTTGCCTTCCAATGAAGCTCATGTGGCTCCTACATGAACCTAGCAATAGCACTCACAGCATATGACAAGTTTGGTCTCGAATGAGTAAGGTACAATAGGATACCAATCAGTTGTCTATAAAGAGTACTATCAACCAGAGGTGTAGAACCACCTTCTTCCAATCTGATGCCAGATAGGAAGGGGAAAGATGATGCTTTGCAATCAGTCATATGGAACCTCTTGAGCAAATCACCTACGTATCAGGACAGTGTAATCATGATCCTCGAAGCTTTTTTATTCACTTCAAGGCCAATAAACTACCTCAACAGCCCTAGATCTGTCATGGAGAATACCTTGCTCAAAGCTGACTTCATATCCCTCAACCCAACAGCTAAACAACCGGTAATGAGCAAGTCAGCCACATATAGGACAAATCAACAGTAAGAAACCTCCTTTATGTTAAATGTAGACATTGCAGTCAGACTTGCACCTTTCGAATTTCTGTGACAGTAAGAAGACATCTATATTGGCATACCATGCCCTTGGGGCTTACTTGAGCCCATACATATATTTCCTTAGTTTGCAAACCAAGGAGGAATCTTCAGTGTACCCCTCAGCCTGTCTCATGTAGATCTCTTCTTCTAGGTCACCATGAAGGAAGGCATTATTCATATCCATGTGATGTACCTCCCACTTCTTCGAAGCTGCAATGGCCAAAACCGGCCTTATGGAATCCATTCTTGGTTCAAACTTCAGGTTCATGTTCACCAACACAAGATCTCAAACCACAGGTGCTTCTTCAGGGAGACAGTCATCAGATGAGGATATAGAGGAGGGTCTACCACAAGCAGCTACTTCCAGGAAGAGTAAGCCTAGTTGGCTTAAGGAGCTTGTGAAGGAAGCTAAGGAATCTGTGGGGCCACCTAAGAGAGAGGCCAAAGAGAGTAGGGAACCATAGATGTTTTCTAGTTACATGGAGGTGGTGACCAGCTTGCGTGAGTCTAAGCCTTCTACTTTTGAGGAGGCCAACACACATCAGGTTTGGAGAGAGCCATAATGGAAGAGTCAATTCCATCGTGAATAATGATGTGGGGGAGATTGCTCTACGACCAAAGGGGGAAGTCAATTGTGACTTCCAAGCAGTTGTACAAGATAAAGCATGTTGCGGATGGCAACATTGAGAAGTACAAGGCTCGATTTGTAGCGTGAGGGTTCTCACAGGTTGAGGGAGTTGACTATTAGGAGACTTTTGCATTGGTTGCTCGTTACTTTTCCATCATATGAGTGATATCCATAGTTGTAGAGATGGGTTGGAAGATCCACCAGATGGATGTAAAGACCGCATTTCTGAATGGTTTTATACAATAGGAGTCATAACTGGAGAAGCCAGAGGGCTTTGAGGTGCATGGGAGTGATTCACATGTATGCAGGCTGAAAAAGGCCTTGTATGCGCTGAAGCAAGCTCCTTGAGCTTGGTATTCGAGGATTGACTCATACTTGCTTTCAATTGGGTTCCAGAAGAGTGAGGTTGATCCCAACCTATACTTCATTGTGGTTGGAGGTGATTCGCTCATTCCTCTGCTATATGTTGATGATTTGTTTATCACAGGGGAGGAGCACCTGATTGCAGCTTGCAAGAGAGATATTGCTTCAAAGTTCAAGATGACTGACCTTGGGTTGGTGCATTATTATTTGGGTATGGAGGTATGGCAAGAGGATGGACATGTTTTACTGGGGCAAGGAAAATATGCAGCTAATGTTCTAAAGAGATTTCAGATGGAGGGTTGCAAACCGATGTCCGCACACATGATCACCAACTCGAAGAAGCTTCATGCTTCTAAGGGAGAGTTGATTGATCCAACCTTGTACAGGAAACTCATTTGCTCCTTGATGTATCTGGTTAACACCAGACTAGATATATGTTTTGCAGTCAACACTCTCAGCCAATTCATGGAGCCCAAGTGAGGGCACTAGGTAGCCGCAAAACATGTTTTGAGATATATTATTGAGATAGTAGACTATGATCTAGAATACAGGAGGTCGAATGGAGTGGGTTGGGTTGGCTTCACAGATTCAGATTGGGCAGGCAGTGCATCAGACCGAAAGAGCACTTCTGGTCGTTGCTTTAGTTTGGGCTCGGCAGCAATGTTGTGGTTCAGCACAAAGCAAAAGTCTGTTGCTTTGAGTTCTACCGAGGCTGAGTATATGGCAGCCAGTCAAGCTAGTTGTGAGGCATTTTGGCTTTGCAAGTTGATGGTTGACTTATTTGATCAGGAGCTGAGACCTACAGTTATATACTGTGACAATCAGAGTTGTATCAAGCTCTCTGCAAATCCAGTATTCCATGACAGGTCTAAACACATAGAGATCATATATCACTTCATCAATGATCATTTTCAGAGTGGAGCTGTTGAGTTGTAGTACATATCTATTGAGGAGCAGGTGGATGACATTTTCACGAAGTCTTTGGGAAGAGGGAAGCATATTCATTTTAGAGACAAGTTGGGAGTGGTGAAGAACAACTTCCTCGGGAAGAGGGGGTGTTGAAATATTACCAAAGAAGTGTTTGTTCACCTTGTGATGCCTTGGGGTGGACATGAACACTTAAAAGTTGTGGTCCCTAGTATTTTTAAAGTGAGAATGACTTTATGTTTATCAAGTGACTTTAAAAAGTAAGTTTGAGTTATTAATTGTTTTAAATGTGACTTTATGAGAATTAAAAAGGTGGATGAGTATTAAATGTCTCATTTATTATTTAAAAGTGAGTTAATGTTGTTAATGAGAAAAAGTGAGATTTATAAAGGCCCTATATCTCATTAGTTGGCTTTTAATCTAGGCCATTGATGTTGAGATGGTGGTTACTCCAACAAATAGGCTAGGAAAAGGCATTGTGAGATTCATTGTTCACTTTCACAAAAGAGAATTTTGAGAGAGGAGAAGAGCAAGAAGAGAAGTTGATTTGGAGAGAAGAAAAAACCCTTGAAGAATTTTCAAGCTAGCATGAGCACAAATTCCAAGAATGAGGACACAAATTTCTAGGTAAATACGCAGAAAGAGGACACAAATTTACAGACTGAATTTTTCCTGTACCTGGCATGAAAATCGAGGAGGTTGTACTACATTTATTGCAAGTCGTACAGCATTTATTGTTGTCAATACAGCACAGTTTTCGAGGTGGAAAAGGACAATCCATATAGCAGTCCATGTTGACTAAATTGTCATTGATGCCAACAGTTGTGTCTTGGTGCCCCTTGAGGAGCCCCTAAGGGTTAGTAGTCAATCAGCATTGTCAGTGTCAAAGGAGGCCTTTTGACCTTGTCCAAACCCAAGTCTGAAGCCCTTGGAGTCTTTGGGACAATGGCAAAAGCCCTGTCCAGCCATTGGTGTGTTTAGGTACCCCCTAAGTTGTTTTTCGGTCCTTAGGCCCACAACCAATGCCCTAATACCCTAGAAAGTGTCCTTGGTGGCTTGTGAAGTTGTAGAACTTCAAATAGGCCAAATGCCCCATTCTGTGGTCATTTGTGTTTTAATGAGGTCATGGCTGTTGAATTTTCAGCATTAGCATAAACTTTAAAAATTTGCAGAAAAACATAAATAGATTAGCAGTGCAGTAAAAACACATTCATCACAGCAGCACACATGGACACAATATTTTTCACTGGGGAAACCTTCAAAGGACAAAAACCCCAAAAGCATTAATAGCTCATCTCGTAAATGAGATGGCTTAAGAAATTCTTCAAAAAGTTCCTCAAATCCAAATCTGGATTTTGACCACAGTAACTGTAAAATTCATCAGTAAAAATCAGACTGGTAATTTTACCCACAATTTCCAGAATTACAGAAAATTACCAATTTAGGGCTTTCTCAGAAAAACTGAGATTTTCTCTCTCCTGCCAAAAAATATCAGACTGCTGAAAACTGCCTAAACATATCAAACTGCTGAAAACTGGCCAAAAATATCAGACTGTCTGAAAATTGCCCGAAAATATCAGACTGTCTGAAAATTGCCCAAAAATATCAAACTACTGAAAACTACCAAAAATATTAGCCTACTAAAAACTGCCTGAAAATATCAGACTGTCTGGAAACTGCCCAAAAATATCAGACTGCTGAAAACTGCCTGAAAATATCTAACTACCCGAAAATATCTGACTGCTAAAAACTGCCCAAAAATGGAATGCTGAAGATAGATGTGCAAAAATGCTGAAGATGGACTTCGCTGATAAAACCCTAGCTGAGGGTTTGAACATAAGATAGTCTTCTTCACTTGTGAGAGCAAAAGTGTGTGTAACAAATGAAAAGACTTGATCTTCTTTTATAGCCTTTGTTCACCTCTAAGTGGACAAGATTAGGAAAAATAAAAATAATAATATTTTTATTCTTTTCCTGATTTCACTTTCACTTTTACCAAAAATGTACTTTTGTTTTTTCTTTTGACTTTTTATAAGAAGTCATTTAATTAGGAAAAATAAAATAATAATATTTTTATTCTTTTCCTAATTTCACTTTCACTTTTACCAAAAAGGTGCTTTTATTTTTTCCTTTGACTTTTATAAGAAGTCCTCCTTTAATTTTGTTTTCCACCTATGGTCCCTTTAGGTGGACAAGATTAGGAAAGATAAAAATAATAATATTTTTATTCTTTTCCTAATTTCACTTTCACTTTTACCAAAAAGGTACTTTTATTTTTTTCTTTGACTTTTGACTTTGGTCTTTTACCAAGTGCCCCTGTGGTCAATACCTGTGGTACTTTTTTATTTCAAAAGTACATCATCATAAACCAAGAGAGTTATTAATGTTTTTATCTCACACACTGTGTGACACCTAGATTTGGTACTAGGGTAACTTAACCAAGGGTAGCTAATCCTTGGAGAAGCACACCAAGCCCATAGATCAAGGGTCAAAGTGCCACACACATGCCCAGACCCAGTCTAGGGCTTATAGTGTCTTCATTCTCCCAGAGAATGGCTACTCAGAACTAAGCTGAGTCTACCAGTCCCAGACTGGTCTACATCGTGGTCCCAAACCAGATGTCTACTCAACACAAGGTTGAGTCTACCCAAGGCAGATCTGGGTTTATATCATGGTCCCAGACCAGATATCTACCATTCAACAGAATGGTCACTCAACACTGGATTGAGTCTTCACCGTGGTCCCAGACCAAGTGGTCCCATTCTCCGAAGAGAAGGGCTCTCGATGCTGCTCAGAAAATCAACAATGGCACCCTAGGAGAAGACTTGGCACCCCCACAAATGATGGTTTAATGGTCCTTGTACCCTTGAGGGAATGGTGAAGATAACGTGGATCATTGAAACCCTTGAGATGGTCATAATGTTTAAGGAAGTCCTTGGACCCACACACTTTGATGGTCATGATGATGGGGTCCTTGGTACTATGATGTACTCTTGATGGCTAGTAGAGCACACCCTTATATGTGATGGCTTAACATCAAACCCTAAACTTTTGACAAGTGGTAAGACCATTAATAAATGAAATAAAATATTAAACTTAAAATAATGCTTACCATGGGAACCTACTACCACACCTAGAACCCTTGTGATTCCTTGAGAAGTTTAAGGTTGGCGTTCTTAAGTGATTGAGTACTTAAAATAAAATTAAAATTAATAAAAAATTATTTGACCTCGCCTTGAAAGTCGTCCCTAATTCCACTATCTCAACGACAAATTAGGGTATTTATACTCAATATCTTTCCTTAACACTATCATCTACATAGATAACAAAATTTCAAATGGACTAAGGTGGCTTAACCCAGATCTTCACAGGGATATATTTCAGGGTTTACACAGCTCAAGGTTTGAGATTTTTGTGAGATGAAATGACAGTTTGAACAAGTTTTACACAACCTTGAAGGTCTTCAAACAGTCCGAGTTTTCACAAATTTTGAAGGTTATCAAACAGTCTGAGTTGGTGATCTTCCTTCTTTGCAAGGTCTGATATCTTTTGAGTTTTATCAGCATATACATAGTACCAAATTTGACTCTTCCTCGACATATAAACAGTCCCTAGTTTTAAGGTCATCAACAGCATATACACAGTCCTGAATTTGACTCTCCCTCAGCATATAAACAGTCCCAAATTTTGAGGTCATCCACAATATATACACAGTCTCGAAGTTGACAAAGGTTGATGTCTTCCTCATGATATGCACAGTCTGAGGTTGGTCTTGTTTGAGGTCTTCCACAGCAGACATATACAACCCAAGTGTGGAGTCTAAAGAACTTGACATGCACTGCTTATGTATGGTATGATCACTCAGTACACTTTTGTAATATCCCAAATCCTGATATTTTCTATTTCTATGCAATTTTACTAAAATAGTCGGGCATGCAAACTGCCATGCAAAATTTCCCTATTTTATAGCTGAAATTAGGGTTAGGGTTTGTAGGATAGAATGAACACTTACCACTGATAAGCCAACTGAATATGCTCCAGAGAGTACGCATGCAAGATGAGCTGAACTGGTGAAGAAATAACCTTGTTTTCTGCTGCAATACCCCAGATGGTTGAATCAAACAAGTGTGACGTTTTTGCTGAAGGGATGGTCAGTTTCAGCTGGAAATAAGTCGGAAGGAAGGGGTGCCCGTGCCGAAGAGGATGGTTGGAGCATGCAAGGGTTTTGACCTCTCCAGGTGCCCTAGCGAATTGATCTCCCAGTCTGCTGCTCACGCCCCCACAACCCTGTCAACTGCTGCTAGCTGCCTCGGATGGACAATCTGATAGTTGATAATCACCCAATGCAGTAGAGTGGTCCTATCAGTGAGGATGCAGGCCGCATGCGAAAGAAATATGGTGATCCAGAGTCTTGGTGAATGACTAGGGTTTTCCCAGCTATACGGATGAATCTGCAATAACCTTCGGACTGATACTGGATTATCGGATAATGATGAATGCAATAGATATGGTGACAAACCTGGATGGTTTATCCTGAATGAGACTAGGGCAGATGTCTCATTGCCAAAATCTCATTAGCTGAAGACAATGTCTCCAACCCCAACTGCTGTGGCCGCACGCTGTGTTGTTTCTCAAGAGCTCCAAAATAATAATAATCCAAAAGTAAAGTCTCCATTCACTTTATCTTTCTTTTATAGCTTTCAACTGCGAAAACCCTAACTTTTGACTTAATTAGGTCACTTTAACTTCTAATTTGCAGTTGACTTGCATGCATGCGCATGGAGACTTAATTGAGTGCATTCATCATTAAATAATGCTTAGATGTCATGCATGTCACTTTTAGGGTTTGCATGCATCTCACTTTTAGGGTTTGCATGCATGTCATTTTTAGGGTTTGCATGCATGTCACTTTTGGGAACATTACAGTCCTCCCTCGACAAAGATTGCTTGTCCTCAAGCAATGCCAACACAAATCCACAATCAATCAACTGAACCAACTGAATCCGGGGATGATCCCATGGTCCCAAATTATCCTAGGAGATCTATAGCACCCTCTGCTCAAAACACTGCACTGTACGGTACCATCACCAGAGACCTCCTAAAAGCACCCTCTAGCAATCACTAAACTGTCAGTCACTGTAATCCCAGGGTCCCAAATCAATCTGAGAATTGCAGAGGTCAAAATGCATCCACCGCTACCCTGTGTAGTATCGACACAAGGAGCATCATATAGACTCCCAAGTAACGCCATCAGTAAACACTGTATCTATCCCTCATAAGGTCTTCCGCCTGGATCCCAATGCAAACTTGTGCATATTTCATCCCAAATATCTGAAGGCTCTTGTGGGACTATACCCTTGGCTAGGAATGTCTTTCCAAGAATCGCCCACTCAATAGGACACCAACTCTTAATCTCTCTCCAATCCAACCCCCGAAAAGCACCTTGTCCATAAGCACCATCACAAGGAATAATCCTACCAAGCTGACATTCTACCCTTCTGATTTCAACTGGAAAGCTCATATTCTGCTGGTCAATTTTCTCGATCCTTGCCAACCTGTAAAAACCATCCACCATTATGCAAATATGGACTCAAGCTACTGCAAGCCCTGTCTATGTACTCCTTAAGAGGACTACTTTGAAATGCAATAGTATGTTTCTTCTACTGCCCCATCAAGGAATCCAACTGCTCTTCAATACTAGACAGCCTGACCTCTGACTTGGTACATACAACTCGAAGAACTGTAAGCTCAACATCTCGTTGTACTATAGTGTCTCGGAGTATCTTAGTCCTCTCTTTCATCGCTAGAATGCTTTCTTTAACCCGTTCAATCTTCTTTCGGTGACTATCATCTGGAAGCTCTATCTCATGCATGTATAAACTCTCCCTAACCTACATGTGTGACTGCTCACTCTCTCGAATCCTCTGCTCATTGCCTTGCACCTCATGTATTTCGCCTATCATAATTGTCTGGATTCCTGCTGTAGGTGATGAAGAGTGTACCAACTCCAACTCATCACATGGTTTGTGTTAGAATAATCAACCCATAGTTAGCTACCTTAGACATTAATTAATCCAATTTTTGTCTTGATTGCCTAGTTTCCATATTCCACCTTATGCAAGTTGTCCTCCACACATCCATAGTGGTAAAACTTGCTAAATTTGAGTCATGGAGCGCTTGGGAAACCTCTTGGAATCAAATCTGCTTTATTCCTGGCCTCCCTAGCGCATGTCTGCTTTTTTTGCTTTATTGCCTGCTTTTCCTGAGTTTTAAGGCAATTGGGAAAGTTTGACTAGGTGAAGTTAACTTGTTTTTTGTCCTCATCATCCTCCACTCTTTTCTCCTACGAAAAGCATGTATGAGTTGTCCTTCCACCATCTATTAGCTTGCCTAATTGATTTTGCCAATTCGTGAGCTCCTAGATAGATTTGGAATGTGCTTTATGCACCTATGGGGGATTTGCTTAGATTTAGTAAGCCTGCTTTTGACTAAATTCGAATGGCATCCTTATGCATTCGAATCTCTCATGTAATTATTTATTGTGGCATCCTATGACTTCACAAGGTTGGCTATTGTACACTTATTCAATACAGATTAGTGTTCTGCTCCATATTCAGTCTCCTTTTGTGAGTAATTTTCAGTGTAATTGGCAATTGTTGTGAGTGTAATTGTTCTAACACCTGGGTTCAATTTCCACATGGTATCAGAGCCTTTGTAGATCGATTTCTCTCCTTCCAATTTGTATTGCAGGTTCGACATCATTGACTGGTAGCATTCTGCTGACTGACGGGACAATTTCTCAGCTATGGATCAATCTCAGAAGATCATCTTGACTCCATTTAACTTCTTTGAATGGAAAGCAGAGATGGAGATACTGTTGAGAGTGAAAGGCCTCTACAGAGTGACTATGGCAACAGAAGCAGAGCCCAATGCAGCTGCAGAGAAGATTAAATGGCACAACAGGAGGGATGAGGCCTATCGTCTCCTGTGTCTGAGCATATCCAGAGACCTTCTTTTCCATCTTAATGGACTGATATCACCGAATGAAGTATGGGAGAAGCTTGTTGATCTTTTTGGAAAGACTGATGAGACGAGGGGACATCAAATTGAAAATGAATTGATCTCCCTGAGTCCCAATAGCTTTGAATCCCTACAACTCTACTTTTTCAAGTTCAAGGCACTTGTTTTGCAGCTAAAACAATGTGGGATCGAAAAGAAGGATGAACAACTAGTTTTGGCCATACTCTCAAAGCTTGGCCCTGACTATTCAGTATTTGTATCGACCTTCTATGCCACAAAGTTGACAGCTCGAGCCTGGAAAATGCCTAGCCTTGCAGATTTCATGGAATCTCTCACACAAGAACAAGATAAATTGGTGATGATGGGCACCATCAAACCATCCAAAGACCAAGCTCTGGTTGCTGGAGATTCGAGGGTGGATTGAAAAAACAAGAAGAAAGCTAAAAAACCACCTGAGCAAAAGAGAGACAAGAACAAGTCTCCAGAGGAGCCTCAAGGTTCCAAGAAGAACACCCAGAAGAAGAAGAACAAAGGAGAAATGAGCAAGTGCGCATACTACAGTAAGGGCAATCATTCTGAAATCTCCTGCATGAAAAGCAAATAAACATGCTGACCCAACTCCTGGAGAAGAATGGCATCTCCCTTCCAGACAGCTCAAAGAAGAGGGAAGGAGGATCAAATTCAGAAGATAGAGAGAGAGTTCCTGCATTGGTTGCTGGCACATCAAGCTCACCTAGTTTCATCATTGATTCTGGAGCTTCAAGACATATGGTTTCGACCAAGGAGGCAGTCACCTCACTTGACATGTCGAAAGGTCCACCAATAGTACTAGGAGATGACTCTCTCACTGAAAGTTTGGGCAAAGGGAAGATTGATCTTGACCAAGGTAAGTTCAGCAATGTGTTGTATGTTCCAGGTCTTGCCTCTAACCTCTTATCAGTGTATCAGATGACCCACACAGGGTCTCCAAAGAAGGTCATATTCTC